>CAUJNA010003638.1:449034-464034 GCA_963377175.1 Effrenium voratum
ATGCCACGCCCTCCCTCGCCAATGGGCCAACGTCCAAGGCCTTCAGGCAGATCCCTTCAGGATTACGAAGGGGCTGTGGGCACAAGATAGGTTTTTGACTTGGGCCCTTTAAAAGATCTCAACCGAAACCAAGTTACATCATGTTTGGTAGCTGCTTGCTTTGTCCAGACCTCAAATGATACTGCGCGAGCCATTGGGCTCCTTGTGTGGTGCTCGAAGTGGGTGGTTTTGGGTGGTCCTTGGATTGTGTGGTGCGTGGTGCTCCTTGGATTGTGCTCGAAGTAGTAGTAATATGTTCTTGTGTGGTGCTCCTTGTGTGATGCTCCTTGTGTGGTTTAGTACAAACCGCCACACACACATACGCACACAAGCAAGTTAGTCCGCTTAGTCCACACATGCCAGTTGGCGTGCCGCAAGCGGCGGGCTTTCGGCTAAGCAGCACCAGTTGTACAAGGGGTTCTTATGTGACACTCCCTTACTATTGGGGCTTCTCAACACATGATCTGTTTTACTCGTGGTTAGATTGTTTTGCTCAAATTCCAGTTGAGAAACGATCGACTTGCATATTCAACAAACAGAGCGGGACGCTGTGAGCAGCGTTATTTGTTTCCACGTTTCAAGTGGAATTTCGATCTGACCTATACACGATTGAACAAGCTGTGTTTACACGTCAACTGAATTGCAAACAAACTCGGAGAGAACATCCTGTGTAAATTCTAACTTAAATTGGCATAAACTCGAGTCTGAATTCTAATATGTCCTTATTAAGTTCTGCTTAAACTCAAATTGAAATGTAAAGTTCTATATTGGAAAGACACTCCATCTAAATAATATGTTCATTTCATAGTTTCCACTAGGATTCTGGTCAAGTTTGTCTTTATCGAGTCCCATTCAATCCCTATTCAAACTCAAATTGGATCTTGGAGAGCCGCCTTTGGGGGAGATGCGAATTGAGTACTAAAACCGCTACAAACGGGTGTTTTTTTATCGTTGTTTTCTGACTATGGTACACTTTTTTGATCTTTGTTTGTTTTTCTTGATGAATCCTTTTTGATATTTGTTATTAGATTCTACTCAATTTCAACCTGAAATGAAATAGAATGAAGTAAGGAAAGACTGCAATACCAGTTTCTACTTTAGATTAGAACAATAATCATGCTTATCCTATTTAAAAATAATATTTACACAGGGTGTCCTTTCCAATAGAACTGTCTTTACAAATCAGTACACATTTCAAAGGCAGTTTATTCAACCATTTTGAGCCTCTGAATTCGTTTATCAAGTTCTAATCTGATTCTAACTAAAGATAAACACAATGGAATAAATAAAACAAATAACTACGATCGCAATTGTTGTGATTTTAAGTTGGACTTTAGAGAGTGATTATTCAATATTAAATGTGTCATTGGATTTCCTTTCCAATATGATTGTCTTTACAAAACAGTAACCATTTAGACACAGTCTATTCAACAAATCTTGAGACCCCTGAGTTCTTTCCTTATGGATTCTGCTTAATAGATTTATCAAGTTCTACTTGATTTCGAACTCAAACTAAGAAGAATTGGCTAAGGAAAGAATCCAATCAGAGGAAACCATCTCTAGCTAGCTTACTGTACTAAGGCTTGGACGTGAACTACGGAAGTCCACTTGAACATATTTGCTCTCGCAAACAGACCGGACACAGGAAAATGCAAAACAGGCAAGCACCCCGGAAGAAAGGCATGCCACCCAAGTCAGGACAGCTGACATAGTCTTGTTTGTGTCTTTGTTGGTTTTCTCGAGGTTTCTCATACTTGTCCAAGCAAACGCAAAAACACTTGAGAAAACAAAAATAACAAAAACAACAGACAAATCACATAGGTTATGTCCCTCAAGGCAGGACAGCTGACATAGTCTTGTTGTTTTCCTTTTTATTCTTCTCGAAGTTTTCCACACTTTTCCCATTCAATGCAAACTCGAAAAAAACCAAGGCAACAAGACTATGCCTTCCCCCAAGTTAGGACAGCTGACACGTCTTGTATTTTGTTTGTTTAGTTGTTTGGACTTCTCGAGTTTGTTTGGTTTCTCTGACAGCACCACAGCACAACATGTACAAAAAGGTGAGCTTTCAGGGCGTCCTGTTTTGGCTGAGGGTACCCGTTTCACCGAATGCCGAAGCCCTTGGGCTTCTGCAATCCCTTTTTGGGTGTGTCTCAAAAGGGACCAATTCCTCCAAGTGCTTGGTTTCCTTTTGATTTCCCAAATCCAACAGGCTTGGATTCCCTGCTGTGCATAGACGAAATGGTGCACCACTTTGAAACCATGGCTGGAATCCATGGTTTGTTGGGAGATACAGGACAATTCATCAGAAGCAAGAATGTTTCTGAACTGTGGTGCGTTTTTTCTGGATGTTGGCAACCATCCCCCTGTAAATACCAACCAACCATGGTTTCAAGCATGGCTTCATTTGGGTATGGGTCAAAATTAAAACACCCGGGGACCGCAGGTTTCTAGTCTACTTCTCCACTTACCAGGGTTCCATTGTGGGCACCTATTTTGGACCCACACCCATTTGGCCATCCCCATTTGGGACATGAAAATTCACCGCCCAGCTGCCCGGAGGCCTGCGGCCGCGGGGAGAAGACGAGGTCCCGCGAGCTGGTCACTGAGCCCCGCGCCGGCGGAAAGGCTCGGAGATGGGTTCGGGGCGTGGCTCGGAGATGGCGCTTGGCGGACGGACGTCAATACCTGCATACATACATGCATGCATGCATACATGCATACATACATACTCGCATGCATGCATGCATACATGCATACATGCATACATGCATACATACATACTTGCATGCATGCATGCATACAAGCATACCTGCATACATGCATACATACATACTTGCATGCATGCATGCATACATGCATACATGCATACATGCATACATGCATACATGCATACATGCGTACATGCGTACATGCATACATGCATACATGCGTACATGCATACATGCATACATGCATACCTGCATACCTGCATACCTGCATACATGCATACATGCATACCTGCATACATGCATACATGCATACATGCATACATGCATACATGCGTACATGCCTACCTGCATACATGCATACATGCATACATGCATACATGCATACCTGCATACATGCGTACATGCATACATGCATACCTGCATACATGCATACCTGCATATATGCATACATGCATACATGCATACATGCGTACATGCATGCATGCATACCTGCATACATGCGTACATGCATACATGCATACATGCGTACATGCATACATGCATACATGCATACATGCATACATGCATACCTGCAGACATGTGTACATGCATACATGCATACCTGCATACATGCATACATGCATACATGCATACCTGCATACATGCGTACATGCATACATGCATACATGCATACATGCATACATGCATACATGCACACCTGCATACATGCGTACATGCATACATGCATACATGCATACCTGCATACATGCGTACATGCGTACATGCATACATGCGTACATGCATACATGCATACATGCGTACATGCATACATGCATACATGCATACATGCATACATGCATACATGCATGCATGCATACATGCATACCTGCGTACATGCATACATGCGTACATGCATACCTGCATGCAGCATACATGCATACATGTGTACATGCATACATGCATACCTGCATCCATGCATACATGCATACATGCATACCTGCATACATGCGTACATGCATACATGCATACATGCGTACATGCATACCTGCATACATGCATACATACATGCATACATGCATACCTGCATACATGCGTACATGCATACATGCATGCATGCGTACATGCATACATGCGTACATGCGTACATGCGTACATGCATACATGCATACATGCATACAACAGACCGAGACGCAGACATACGACGTACGTACGTGTGTGCATACATACGTCTTGCATGCATACCTACAACGTGCGTACGTATATGCATGTTCCAGGTCCGCGAGCCGAATCCCCCCCCCCCCCCGCTTGCAACCTTCCTCACAGGCCTTAGGGTTTCAGTGGGTATGCCAAAGCTCGGATGGCAGAGCTTTGGGGGGTGCAGCAGGCGGAGTGGAGCCCAATTAGGATCTACCCCGTCCTGTTGCCAGAGGGAATGCAATTCCCCACAGGCATGAATGCCGCCACGCAATCAAGAGGGCCGAGCACACCACCCTCAATACGCTTTTTGGGGACAGACTGAACCGGGAGTCCTAGGTTCGGCGTCTCCAACAATTCTGTGCTAACCATGGCCTTTGGTGTGACCGAATCGCTCCGTAGACCTTTGGGACACAAATTTGGCTTTTCCATTAAACCTAGAAAAGGCCCTACCCTACCTCCAAAAATCATGGGCGCTGACGGGAGTGTTTTGAAAGACGACTTTCCGTCGTTGGGGAAGCCTCCGATCGTCCACTTGCATGATTCTTGGACAGAGGGTAGACTTTTTGCTCAGCGAAGACTTGCTGGTGCTCTGCCCTTCCGGGTGTTGAGAATGAGCGAAGGGCTTCCCCTGAAAGAAGCCACCAGTTGGATTGTTTATAGGTTCCATGTCTCATTCCCTACCGCACCGATCGCAAGCCCCCCGAGCCTTCGATCGTCGATCGTCTTCGATCGAGGAATGCGAGGGAGGCCTTAAGGAGCTCGCCACCTGCCTGGCAAAGCGCGCAGCTGAGTCCAGATTGGGTCCTAAAGCTCCGAACGATGCCCTCAAAAATCGGTGTCGAGGGTCCGAGAAAAGAAAAAGATGGCTCTGCAAAACGCGCAAAACGGTGTCGAGGATGTCCGGGGGTTTGAGAAGAAAAAACACTTTTGCTATCTGAGGGGTCTCCTCAGATAATAGTTTTCATATTTTGGATAAGGCTATGTAACTATGAAGCAGAGTTATCATGTTCTGTGTATGTGTACCCTGTTTTCTGTTATCTGGAAGCCGGACATGGGCTCCCAATATTACGGGTGGTTTAGGGTTTAGTGGTGGGTTTGGGGAAAAGGTGTCCTTTTGTACGTCAGTTTGATTGAACAAATAAAAACATGGATCTGCCTATTTATGGCAAGCTCAGCGATCCGTGGCGTTCCTTTTGTTTTCCACTTCAAGCACCCCAAGTGCCCCGCAAAAGCACAGGCACCAACCTCAATGGGTTTCGGGCGCTCTCCGACGAGTTTCAGACCCCCGATGGCTTCCACTGCTCCAAGGCGCTGCGAAGATGAGTGTGTG
This sequence comes from Effrenium voratum, assembly GCA_963377175.1. NCBI lineage: Eukaryota > Dinophyceae > Suessiales > Symbiodiniaceae > Effrenium > Effrenium voratum. Next base: position 454,291 of record CAUJNA010003638.1, read on the forward strand.
CCCACGGACTGCGTTTGGGGCGAGTGGTCGCAGCCGGGGCCCCAACGGGCCGAAGGTGGGACTTGCTGACTGACTAGGTCCCCCAGCTAGGTGCCCTTTGACCGTTTCTTTTTTTTGTTGGGAGGGTTCCCCTACTAAAATAGACTACAGAAAAAGGGGTACCCTTGTTCTATCCCCTCTACTGGAGGACCTAGCTGAGTACTTTGTTGGGAAGACCGGTTTAGGGTCAAACAGCAAGTGTCGACGTGTTTGGCCAGTCCCCACTTAGAGAGAGTGAGATGGTATGAGCCCCCCGTTTATTGCAAATGAACAGCCAATTCTAACGGAATTATGGGAGACAGAGTCCCACCACCCATGTTTGGGGTGCAAACCCCTATTCTGACACACGTGGATCTAAGGGTTGATTGATTTCGGTTCCATTCTTTGCAACCTCCGCGGTGACTCACTTCGGCTGACCTATAAGCGCTTCGCCAGGTGGAGCTATTGTTCCACCTGCTCGGAGGATCGAGTGTCGGGGGCCCCGAGACGAAGCTGAGGTCATGGGGGGAGGGAGGGAGGGAGGAAGCCCCGAGGGTGTCGGGGCTGGGAGGTGTGACGGTTGTGGACGAAAATGGGAAAATGGATTGCTGTGGGTCGCTCGCGCATGAAGGCTTCTCTGACATGACTCATGACACAATAGATTTACATTCTCCTTTGCCGCGGCAATCCCAAGCTTGAATCAAGCAGTTTGTTCCTGGCGTTTGAATATCCGGAAGTCGTCAACGATGCTTCCGCCGAATGTCAGCTACTCGAAAGCCTCTTTCAATCCGGGGAGTTACCCTGCCTTTGGCAACTGTTCAACTACAAGCATGCATTGCAAGGTGGCATGCACTCCCATAGGACGACGGGAGATGGTCTGTGAAGACCATTCCAATGTTGGCAAATAACAGGTCCGATTTTTCTTGGCCAATCCACGCAATCGGATGTGCGGAGTGCCACCCCTCCCCCTACGGCCCTCGTCAATCAGCGGCCCTAGGCGCGCGCGTGTCATCGCGGTGCACCCGGCCTGTGGCGGCAGCGTGTGCCAACCTCACGCCACCGAGGAGATGAGATCGCTCGAAGCACCATGGGATCAGACCAAAGGTCTGGAGAAAAATCGTGGAACGGGCTTCCCTCAGATCGCAGAGTGGGAGGGAGCTCCTTTTCTCTTGGTCCATAGCAGGTGGTGTTGCAAAGGGTTGCTGATACCACCTGCTGTGGGCACCCACCGCGAGGTCCATGCAATCTGCCTTGAAAATAGGGCGACACGAGAATTTTGTTAAACAAGTTGCTCAATTGTGATAGGGTAGGATTGCTTCCCCAAAAAACTTGGTTGTGGAAATCACAGGCGCAAAAATGGAAAGACAGTTGCCTGAATAATTGAGACATCATCATTGATGCATTGCTTCTTTGGTCCTTTGATGATCAAGCCCTGTTCGGGCCGGGTCGCTCCGAGCCTTCAAATGTGACCAACCCAATGGGTAGAAGATCGCTCCGATTATCCTTTTTCAGTGATAAGTTGTCCACCCTGCCAATCGGGTCGAACGGGAGCAACTCGTGCGAGGGAACGAAGCTTGCCTCTCCCAATTTGGGCTATAATTTTCAATTTGCTCAAAGGAATCTGACTCCCTGAGTTTTGGACTTTCTACTGTTTGGGAAGACCGTTTTAGGGGCAAACAAAAGATTCAGACCTGTTTTGGCCAATTCACTCGGGAACTCAGGAATGGGTATACAATTGTTTGATTTCCCTATCACCCAGTGGAAGAAGTGTAAAATTGGGTACAGTCCCAAAGATATTAGGTTCGTCCAGAACCAACCTGTTGATTCTTTGCCATGGGTTTCGGGTACGTTTTTGTTGCCCTACGCCTTGTGCCGATGAGTCAAGGCTCCAGTGAACTTAACACAGGTGTTAAGAGGCGTCACATCTTACACCCCATCTCACCACTCCCCCAGGGAGTGTTGGGCCTGAACACTAAAACAGATCTGACACCTAGACATTCGGCCCCGAACAATGAGACCCTCAAGTTTGTTGCCCTTCTGCTTTGGTCATTTGTAGTTTCGGAGCGTCCCTCACCTTTGGTCCCTTCTCCTTTCTTTCTCATCAAATAAAACCTGCCCACCCCACCCCACCCCACCCCACACCACACCACACCACACCACACCACACCACACCCCACGCTCCACCCCACCCCGCCCCACCGCACACCACCCCACAACACACCACACCCACGCCCCACACCCCACACCCCACACCCCACACCCCACCCCACACCCCACACCCCACCCCACACCCCACAGCCCACGCCCCACGCCCCACACCCCTCACCCCTCACCCCACGCCCCTCACCCCACACCACCCCTCACCCCACACCCACACCACCCACACTCCACACCCCACACCCACACACCCCACACCCCACACCCCACACCCCATACCCCACACCCCACGCCCCCACGCCCCACGCGCCCCACGCCCCACGCCCCACACCCCTCACCCCTCACCCCACACCCCACACCCCACACCCCAGCCCACAGCCCACACCCCTCACCCCTCACCCCTCACCCCTCACCCCTCACCCCTCACCCCTCACCCCTCACCCCTCACCCCTCACCCCTCACCCCTCACCCCTCACCCCTCACCCCCACACACACCCCACACCCCACGCCCACCCCACACCCCACACCCCACACCTCACGCCCCACAGCCCAAACCCCACACCCCACATCCCTCACCCCTCACCCCACACACAACACCCCACACCCCACACCCACACCCCCACACACCCCACACCCCACACCCCACACCCCACACCCCACACCCCACACCCCACACCCCACACCCCACACCCCACACCCCACACCCCACACCCCACACCCCACACCCCCACACCCCCACACCCCCACACCCCACACCACACCACACACTCCACCCCACCCCGCCCCTCCGCACACCCACAACACACCACACACTCCACCCCACCCCGCCCCACCGCACACCACCCCACACCCCGCACCCCACAGCCCACGCCCCACACCCCACACCCCTCACCCCTCACCCCACGCCCCACCCACGCCCCACACCCCACCCCTCACCCCACACCCCACACCCCACAGCCCACGCCCCACGCCCCTCACCCCACACCCCACACCCCACGCCCCACACCCCACGCCCCACGCCCCTCACCCCTCACCCCTCACCCCACACCCCACACCCCACACCCCACACCCCACGCCCCACGCCCCACACCCCTCACCCCTCACCCCACACCCCACACCCCACACCCCACGCCCCACGCCGCTCATCACCCCACACCCCACACCCCACACCCCACCCCACCCCACCCCACACACCCCACCACACCCCACACCCCACGCCCCACGCCCCACACCCCACACCCCTCACCCCTCACCCCACACCCCACACCCCGCAGCCCACAGCCCACAGCCCACCCCTCACCCCACACCCCACACCACAGATTCCTCACCCCACACCCCACACCCCTCACCTCTCACCCCTCACCCCTCACCTCCCACACCCCACACCCCTCACCTCCCACACCCCACACCCCTCACCCCTCACCCCTCACCTCCCACCCCACACCCCACCCCACCTTGTGCCGCTGGATCTTACAGACGCCAAGACGGTTCGCGAACCTTTGGCGATCTCAGGAGGTTGGGGACTGCGCGGCAACCTGCCGCAACGAGCGCATCTGCGAGTGGCAGGACTCAAAGCCTGTGAGTCGATTCGTCGATGTCGAAAGCGGCAGCGGTAGAGTTACCTGAAAGCAGACTCATCAATTTATCACAGCCCTACAAAGACAGAATTTCCGGATGGCACATGTTTTTTGGTAGATTTCATGGTAGATGGCACAAATGTTCAAAAACAGTTGTGAGACCTTGTGCAAAAGAACATCAGGCGTCGTCAACAACAATTGCTATCTATTTTGCAACAAAAGCCAGCCCGGATTTGAGCTGGGACTAAAACATGTGCCATCATGCGTTGATAGCTTGTAATGAGCAAACTCGGGTATTGGCAATTCCGCTGAACATTATGTATGTTTTTGTTTGCAAGCCATTTTGCCAAACCCTTTGTTTGGTGAATGTTGTTTGGGCAGCGTCCACTAATTTAACGGGGGATCTCTCCAGGGGGGTATTTCAGCTGGGTGCAAGTAGATGGCACAATCCCAACCCCTCTCCTTCTTAAATTGACAAAGTTGTCATAGCGATTGCCCACTTTGAGACTATGATAGTCAGGAATGTAATGTCCAGTAGGATTGTGATCAAGTATTTCCTTATTGAGTCCCAATCAAGTCCTATTCAAATGCAATCTCAATTTTAGAGAGTGGCCGTTGGTGGCGATGCGAATTGAGTACGAAAAACGCTACACAACACTGTGTTCTATGTTGTTTTCTGACCATGGTAGTGCTGAGGCTAGCAAAAACAAAGCACGATTTCGGGACCTCTGAATTCTGTCCTGATGAAAGCTACTTAATATCTTTATGTCACTGTACTCAATTTCTGACCGAAAATAAATATGTCCCCAAGTCAGGACAGCTGACAGAGTCTTGCGTCTTTTTGTCGTTTGTTGGTTTTCTTTCACACTTTTCCTATGAAATGCAACACATCTCGAGAAAGCCAAGCAAAACAATACTATGCCCCCATGTCTGGTTTGTGGACCTAGTCTTGTTGTTTTTTGCGTGTCTGGGTGTGTTGTGTTTTGTTTTTGTTGTTTGGGATTTTGTGCCTTTTTATGCAACAGAATGAAAACACCTTGAGAAAACCACAGCAAACAAACAAAACAACACCATGCCCCCAGGTCTGGTCTGTGGATATAGTCTTCTGTTGTTTTGGTGTGTTTTTGTTGGTCGTGTGAGAAACCTTGTGTTTTCTGGTTTCAACCACAAACATGCGCACGCTCAGGGTGACCTGTTCTGTTTAAGATAGGGGTCTTTTGGCGCATGGGTTCGCAATATGGGCCCGTCTTCTCTTTTTTGACGAGAAAACAACAGGAAGCAACCCGTTTTTGGGGCTCCATTTGGAGAAACCTTTCTCACACACTTTCCTGTTCAAAAAATGCAGCCCCAGGGACCTCTCTTGCGCGCTTAGAGCTCGCTCGCTCGCCCGCGAGGAGTGGGAGGGCTATGGCCCCTGCTCCGTCTCCTGTGGGAAGGGGGTCATGAAGCGCAGGCGGCATCTCGCCCACCGAGGCGAATCCGATTCCGATGCGCGAGTCCGATTCGACGGCACGTGGCCCACGGAATTTGGCGGAGCCATAGTTCCCTAGATGTTGGACTTGAGGCGTCTACGACATATCCCACTCACAGCATGTTTTTTTGCCGGAAGTCAAGCCCGAGACACAAGGAACATGGTCTGGTTCAAGTTTGCTCCGAGCTGTTGATGAGGTAGACAGATTCCTTTCGTATTTCTTTACAGGGGCAAAACGTGTGCCTTGGTGCAACTTGGTTTTTTGGAGTATCCGACGTCTGCATGTTGTTAATGTTGTTATTTGCTTGTCGCTTTTCTCACTTCTTGAATTTCCGAACTTTATACATGTCTGGGACATGAGCATGTGAGTGGGAGACATGTTGAGACTTGTTCGGGCCAATCCACTCAGTGCGATGTATGTGTCACTCGGTCTTCGATGAGTTTCTCCCATCAGACTCACTCAGCGATTCTGTCTGACGGTGTGTCCTAATGTGCTTCCGTTCAATGGTTCGATGCTATTTTACGGCGAGCGATTCCGCCGATTCGGGGGCAACAAGAGCTCAAGATGTGGGTCCTTTACGTGCTCAATGTTTTCTTTGTGTGTTTTGGCCTTCTTTCTTGCAGAGTATATGTCGTGTCGCTTTGGTTGAAGTCAGAATTCCACGTGTCGACTTTTTGTGTTCAATCCCGGGCTCCTCGGGGCCCTTCTTGAAGCCCATATTTGACGATCCGTTTAGGCAAGAGATCCAGCGATATATCACATCTCGGAGAACGCGTTCTTTTGCAACACTGAGGGTCTGGTTTGGTCGGAGGTGAACCTGGGGTTAATTTTTATATGGCCATGACTGTTTTGCTATGGAAGCCTTTCAAAAGCTGGCCAAACCGCTGGAAACTCGGTCGGTTTTCCTTTCGTTTGCTTCACCGGGGAACAAAATGTCTGCCGACCGCGTCGATTGGAAGCAACCCTGTTGTATCCCTGCTGTATTTCCCAGTCTTGAGAAAGGGAGGTCACATTGTCATCAAACTTGTGAAAGGGGACCGTGATACCACCATGTTCCAAAGGGAGGTTTGACCGTGTCGAAGGAGGTGAAAAGCATTAAACCCTCAATGCAAGCAGCAACCATGCACTGGGCGCCAGTGCGTTGCTTTTCTGGAAATTCTCCTTGGGCGGGGTGATGTTAGAGGACTGAGCAGCAAACACATAAACCAAGAGAAAGATGATCGCTTGAGCGGGGTCGTTAGTCTGGAAACACACGCACATATCAGCATTGAACTCCCACTGCCTTGTTTGGGGAAAGAGGAATATGGCTGTGGGTCAAAACCAATGGTACCATTTTGGGGTAGGTGCACCACCCATTTTAGTCTATTTTAGTGGGGATTGGGATGTTCACTGGGGGTACAAGATTTTGACCCATGGCCATATGGCAACTCCTCAGAGAACCCAAATCCGCTGGCCAAGAGAAGCCGGTTGCTAGGTTGATTCCAGCGCATATAGCGCGATGTCACTGCGATCCTGCCCCACAAGCCACGATCTAGCTAAATATATCTTGGCGCGAGGGCACGATCCGGGTCCGATCCAACTGCAATCAAGAGTGCTCTAAGAATGCCATGGTTTCGGCACCCGAGTGGACATTTTGCACGGCCCTGTCTCCGGCATTCTCCTTTGTTGGCACATGATTGACCGCCATCCCATGCAAATGGTGGGGGTTAGGCGTGAAAAAAGTAAGCGGGCTCGCCCCCGCACCCCGCTCAGATGCAAAGTTTCTGACATCCTCGCTGCAACCCGCTTAAAGGCTAAGTGCGAGAAAGGTTAGGCGGCACATGCCCCGGAGCTCGCTTAGCCACATTTCAGCTTCCAGGCACCGGCACTCTTAAGAAGTAGCCGTAGTTCCCGCTTCCGCGTTTTTTTTTTGTTGAGCTACAGACACTTGCCAACATTGCAAAACAAAAAGAAGCGCGTCACAACGGCCACAATGGGCCCCAGTGCTAAGTTTCCGGCATGGCCCCAAACTCATTGAGCAAGACATTGGCAAGTAGGAAAACATATGAGAAAGGAGCTAAGTGAAGCCAAGGCCAAGCCTAAGCATTCCAGCGTGCCACGTTGCAAAGCGGGTGGGCTGAAACATAGGCCAAACCTTCGGTTCATATCCGCCTCCAACAGAAACTAAAGGAGAATCGTGGTGGTCCGGCAACTGGCGTCTACTGTCAGGATTCCACCCCCGAACCCGCCCGCTCATTTGGTGGCCAGAATTCCTTGCATGCAGATTCAGATTGTCTCGGCCAATGACGCAGGCTCAACAACGACCACCACCACATTGGCGTTTGGGCTAGCAACTGTGGCTCCGCTGGCAACTGTGGCTCCAATGGCAACTGTGGCACCATTGGCAACCGTGGCTCCGCTGGCAACAGTGGCGCCACTCGCGACCGTGGCGCCACTGGCAACTGTGGCGCCGCTAGCAACTGTGGCGCCGCTGGCAACTGTGGCGCCAATGGCGACTGTAGCCCCACTGGCAACTGTGGCGCCGCTGGCAGCTGTGGAGCCGCTGGCAACTGTGGCGCCACTTGCGACCGTGGCGCCACTGGCAACTGTGGCGCCGCTGGCAGCTGTGGAGCCGCTGGCAACTGTGGCGCCTCTGGCGACCGTAGCCCCACTGGCAACTCTGCCGCCGCTGGCAGCTTTGGAGCCGCTAGCAACTGTGGCTCCACTGGCAACTATGGAGCCGCTGGCGACTCTAGCACCGCTAGCAACTGTGGCGCCGCTGGCAACTGTGGCGCCATTGACACCACTGCGACTCTTTGACGATGAGTGCGGGGGCCCAGAAAGGATCCAATTGGTTTTATCGCGCTTATTGGCGATTGCCGTCAGCTATTGTTGATGTTTGGCTTACCTGTTGAGATAGATGTATCAAAGTCCATTTTTGTTGTTGGGTGCCTTTTTGATGTGTCTCGAGCTTCTTCTTTTTAATCAAATGCCCAACACGTTTGTTCACTCTTTTCTGGCCAGATCATGAACTCAGCAGGGCAGTTGGTGTGCTCAGCAAGACCAACCCAAGTTGGTGAAGGTCTATGACTCCGATTGAACCAGCATCTTCCAAGGTTTGTCAAGTGACACCCTATGCGCTGATTCGACAGCCCTTGCAAGGCGCCGGAGAATCGGATAGTGATGTCTATGAATAGGGAATCCCTCATGAGCGTGCGCGTAAACCCCCACCCAAATGATGTCCAAAGGGTCCCCAATCAAACTTCATATATGTGCGATTTCAAATGGAAAACGGAATGGACCAGTGAATAGGTTGTCCTTTTCTGGAGGGGCCGAGCGCCTGGCGAGTTGGTCTCGGTTTGCACCCTGAGAATTCTGACGAGCTGACCGCCGATTGCACAAAGGAACGCGCAACCCAGAAGAAAGGCTGAAAGGTGAGCCCACGTTTCACAGCCAATCTGGATAACAGCTCAATCTATTTGGCTGTGGGTCAAACCAATGGTGCCATTTTGGGGTAGATGATATCACCACCCATTTTAGTCTATTTAGTGGTTGGATTGGGATGTTCACTAGAATGTTCACGAGTACGATTTGGCTTTTGAAAAGCCCATGGCCATTTGATTTCACGAGGTTTCGAAAGGCAAAGCCGTCTGGAGGTGGTTGGCCAAGAGCGACTCCATCCAGGCTAACAGAGGCAAATCGGCCAATGAGCTATGTAACATTTGGTAACTTGAAACGTTTGGCAAATTCAGGCTTCTGGTCATGCAGGAAATTTCAAGGTGGGTCTTTTTGGAGGCGTGGAGGTGATGTAACACTTTCAGAAGAGACATTACATATATATATATATATATATATGCTATCCCCCCCCCCAAAGATCGACCATTTTCTGTGTTTTGAGAAAGATGCGGCGCATTATTGCAAGAAACAGATGTGCATATGCTGGGGTCGACATTCAAGTGCAGTGTTGTTGAGGACGGTTGCAAAATTGCGCACCTGCCAGGGCTGCAACACTGCAAGGCTTTGCAAAACTGCAGCCCCTGGCAACCTGAAGTTTCAAAACTTCAAGAGTTTCCAAGACACTGCCCAAGCAAAGCTGCCGAACTACAGACCTGGCAAAGCAAGTCTGCTAAACTGCAGGCACTGCAGGCCTTGGTTGCAAAACAGACTTGGCAGGGCTTCAGCTCCAACACTGCAAGGCTTTGCAAAACTGCAACCAAGCAAAGGTGCCAAACTACAGACCTGGCAAGGTTGCAAAATTGCCAACCTGCAAGGTTCCAACACTGCAGCTCCAATACTGCAAGACTTTCCAAGCAAGTCTGCTAAACTGCAGGGCCCTGGCAAGGTTGCAAAATTGCCAACCTGCAAGGGCTCCAACACTGCAGGGTTGCAAAACTACAGCCCTTGCCAACCTTGCCAACCTGCCAAAGTTTCAACACTGCAGGCTTCCCACTTGCTGCAAGGTCTGCCAAACTACAAATAAGGCTGCAAAATCCAAACTGCAAGGCTCCAACACTGCAGGCGCACCCAACTGCAAGGCTTTT
>CAUJNA010003638.1:469034-561534 GCA_963377175.1 Effrenium voratum
TGCGTGTGCGTGTGCGTGTGCGTGTGCGTGTGCGTGTGCGTGTGCGTGTGCGTGTGCGTGTGCGTGTGCGTGTGCGTGTGCGGGCGTGGGCGTGTGCGTGTGTGTGTGTGTGGTGTGTGTGTGTGTGTGTGTGTGTGTGTGAGTGTTGTGTGTGTGGTGTGTGGTGTTGTGTGTGTGTGTGTGTGGTGTGTGTGCGCGCGTGCGTGCGTGCGTGCGTGCGTGCGTGCGTGCGTGCGTGGGTGGGTGGGTGGGTGGGTGGGTGGGTGGGTGGGTGGGTGGGTGGGTGGGTGGGTGGGTGGGTGGGTGGGTGGGTGTCGGCTATCTGTGTCTGTGTCTGTGTCTGTGTCTGTGTCTGTGTCTGTGTCTGTGTCTGTGTCTGTGTCTGTGTCTGTGTCTGTGTGTCTCTGTGTGTCTCTGTGTGTCTGTGTCTCTGTTGTGTTCGCCTGCTTTTTCAAGGTGAAAGCTTTTGTCAATTTCAAAGTCACCTGAGAAAGGTGCGGGTTTATTGAGGAATGCTTCGCCCAACCCAAAACAGCTCGTGACGCTTCCGCTTGGGGCCCTGGGACCCGGACTACCCCGCGTCTGAGCTCAGTGAGTTCGAGTTGCAGCCGGTGGTTTCGGGGGGGGGGGGGGGTGCAAACCCCCCCTCTCGGGTCTTCAAAAAGCCCCCCAGCTGCCCACATGGCCGGTATGTGGCGAACTGCCCACGGCCAGTCCCTCAGCGAGCTGCTGGCCCAGTACGACGAGCTCAAAGCTTGGCAGCGCTGCGCCCAGGGAACCGACAGGGGGGCACGTTTTGGGTCGAAAGGTTCCGGTTTGAACATCACCTTTTCTGGGATCTCTCTCGAACTCATCTTATATTTTGGTGGGATCTCTCTTGAACTTCTCTCGCAATTTAAGGTTCACAGGGCATGGTCTAGAATCCCGGAGCAGCCATGTTCAGCCATCAGCAAACATGCTCCGAGCTTCCAAAAGCTGAAGTCTGTACTAGTATCAGGGGCCCTGGGAGCAACTCTGCAGGTCTTGGGAGCAACTCTTACGTATGTTGTTGGGTAGTTCAACCTGGGGTGGGTTGGGTGGGGGTGGAGCGCGGTGGGGGTGGGGTGGGGGTGGGGTATGATGTTTAGGACGGAGAAACCCTGAACAGGATTGGGGTTTTCTGAGATCCTTTTCTGCTTATTACCAATCCCAAGAAGGCACTGATCCTAACATGAAACCTGACTTGAGAGATGCTGAAAAGCCATCTTCCTTTTGAAACGCCGCTCAAGTCACGTTCCATGTTGTGGGTGGAAGGGTCCCTCAAGAGATATCCGTCTTGGAGTCACGCTGCTCTGCAAACATGCTGGGTGATCGATGTGGGAATCCGAGGTAGTGGATATATGTCAAGGCCGCCCTCATGTGGGACGGCGATCGACTCAAGAGGATGTGGCGTCAATGCGACTGAGAGTCCAATCCACTTGCGAGTTTTGAAGTGGGAGACATAGGCGAAAGCAAAGCCAAGCGCCATGGAGTCCGGCAAGCGCGCTCTTTCGAAGTGACAACGAAGAAAACCCGGGGTAAGGGAAGGTCAGTAAGAGGCGATTCCAGCTGCGGATATCCGCCTTCTGAGTTCTTTACATGGTTCTGGGTCGACCATTTTTGTACCGGGTTTTGATTGTGACTCAGGTGACAACAAAGAAAACTTGGCATTGTGAGCTTGCGACCGCGATAGATCTCGGCAGCTCTGGGCTGTCCTCTCACGAGGAGTTCTACTCGCCTGCGGCGTTAGCAGTCCGCCTGCTGCTGATCCATATCCAATGGTTCGGGCAAAAACACTTTCTGCATATCCTGCCACAGTTCTCTTTCAAAGGACTGTGGGAAGCAATGGCAGCGAGAACTTTCATCTTGAGCTTCGACTTTGGCATTAGATGTGACTGTGTTCCTCTGCAACCTCCAAGGTGTAGACCAGGCGACATTGCGTAGCACATTCCTTCGAAAGAGACCTGTGGATACGCATGGATACGCAGAAAAGTTGTTTTTTCCCCGAGCAACTAGGTATGGCTGGCCGAGGCTAAGGAATGAACGCTGAAATTCAAAGGTGGGGATAGCCTCGCAACGGCTGCAGCTTGACTTTGTTGCTGTTTAGTGGGATTCGTTATCCCCTTTTTTGTTTTGGTTGAACATGTGTGTGTGTGTGTGTGCGTGAGTGCGACTGCAAGCGCAAGCAAGCAAACAGCGATCCACTTGTTGTGCCAGGGGGGGGTTGTCGCCACATGTTTGTGTTAGCTGCGTAGCCCTACAATCAGAAACCCGCAAAAACCTCACCATACAAGGCCGCTCTTCGTCTCACTCTGCAATAGCAGGGTTGCAGCGAGCTTTTCACGAGACCAAAACTGAGAGCAGAGAATGAAATAGTTGTGCTTGAGTTTCCCTTTTACCAGGAAGGGACCATGGCCACTATGCTAGAAAGTTTGACCGTCGCCGCGCAGAGGTCGAAACACGCTTCCGGCTGGCAGGCCTGGAAATGGAGCCCAAAGAATGGGGCACGGTTGTGGAAATCAGTTTCGTTTCTTTGCTCAGTGTGTCCCAGTCTGAGGCTTGTCCTGTGTGAGGGAAGGGGATGAATAGATGAATGAGCTGGCTGTAGAGACGCCGCACATTCTCCGTGCATGGCTTCGAGAGGTTGGGTGTTCAGACCCCATCTCATTGCCAGACTTAGCAACGATTTGTTTAATATTTTTGCCGTTTTGGTGTTCCTTTTCAAGCAAAGTGATCCTGTCGCACGGGGGGGCAGTCTGATTAAGATCTATTGGGCATAGATAGCAACGATCTAATACTGCAAATGTGAATGGAAAACACCTGCACCAGTTGGTAGGCGGTTTTTACTTCTGTCATTCTTCGGGTTTCATCCATCCCACAGTGTGTGATTGTGGCAAATTGTTGGTTTTGCTTTGCCACTTTGTGTGAGTGGGCAAGGGCATCCTCTTAAACGTAAATAACTCTCACCGTGGAGCACCACCTGGATGCTACAGAACAAGTTCTTTTGCTCGCGCATCAGTAGATTAAAAGGATACGAGCAAGGATCAATATCTACTGCAATCTACGGTAGTAAGCGGATGACATGGGGCGCACGCACCGAAATTCCATGAGAAATTCGGGGGGAGGTACCAAAGTTCAATGTCAGCTGGGACGCAATGAGTATTGACCGCGGCTCATGTGTAGATTCTTCCGCGAGGGTGCTGGTCACAGGTGACGTGGATGTTCTCTGAATTGGTGCAAGCACCCGAAGCAAAATCAGCCACGTGCGTTAGTTTTGGGTTCAACGTGCTCTTTCAAACCATTACTTAGTTTCCTCACGAGTGCTTGGGTTTCAGACACTGGACTCCGAAACACCGAGTCAAACAGAATGGATGAAGATTGACATTTGTTTTGCGTGGTTCTCAAAATGAAAAGTACGTCTTGAGTTTTAGGCTCTCAACATGGAGGATTCAAATGCTCGGAGTTGAATGGGGGTCTGTTCCAGTCCCAGCCATGAAGTATTACACCGTGCAGGGGCCTTTAAAAGTAGGCCAAAGGAAAGCAAGCTATGATTCGGGACGTTTTTCTGTGAAGGGCCAACCCAACTTCAGACCAAGGCGCTCGTTTTCCCTCCAATCCACCCGAGAAAAAAAATGAGCGTCTTCACGAAAGCGAAGAAGCAGCTCACCAAAAGGGGCAGGATCTTGCTTCATGAAGAACAAGCACGACAAACAAGACTCGCTGGTACAAGGGTGCCTTGCTCCTTGGTTCGACCTATGCTTTGGAACGGCTCCCTGTTTCCCCCCAAACCCCACGTCGTCCCGTTAGGACCTCGCCCTGGCGTATGCCGCTGGCTGCCTGGGGCTCGTTCTTCGGGATCGGGATGTTGAAACTCCACGGGTAAGCAGGGTGCGCCATGGTCATACTGTGCCAGTCCAAGATGGGTTTTTACCGCTCAAATGCTCGTGTCTTTTTGGGGGAGGCTGCTTTTGGTTCGTTTTTTGAGCTCTTCCTGGCTTCATGGACTTTAAAAACTTTTTGGGGTTGGACTATCTTGGTGGAGGACACAAGTTTGGTTTCTTTTGTTGGGGAAGGGTGCCAACCCCAACAGCCATATCACAATGAATAGAGCAATACTTGAAGATATGCAACCCAGTTGGGGAAGAACCATGGTACCACGGGTTATACCCCAGCTGAGTGGAATGTCCAAGGTATTGTCAAGTATGGTGGACGCATGGGATGGGACTCACTGTGTCCGGTTGGGAAGGCACAAAAAAGACGTGGATAAGTGTTGTTTTAAGGACGGGATAGTCCGTATGGACACTTGGGGTAGGAGGGGCTATGGCGGACTCTCTCTCTCTCTCTCTTGTTTTTTTTTTTTGTTGACAGGTTATTTTGTTTTGCAAGCACCTTCTTTCCGGTATTGGCTGTTGAGAGTTTGTGCGGGTCCATGGCAAGGGGGGATAAAGAGGACCCATGCTGAACATAAGCCCATCAAAACGAACGCTAGTTGAAGGTTAGCGGACAGCCCCAGAAATATGTGCCCCCTCTTGTTTCTTTAAGCATGGGTAGAGTTTGTACCAGGCAAAGGCAGGGAGCTGCTTTGTGGAAACCCCAGCTCAGCCGACTGGTTGCGTCTCGTCTGGTCCTACGACTTTACCTCGCTTCGGCCCGTCGGATGTTGGCCCCGCTGGCCGTTTCAAGGCATCGCCCGTCTTTGCGCAGGCTACTCACTTGAACCACCAGCCAGGGTTACCCTTGTGGGGTGTGTTAAAGGGAAACCCGAAACCCACCATTTCGGCTTAGCTGTTGAATTAGCAAGCTTTAAGGCTTCTTAGGCTCATGGGAAAAGCTCTTGCTTAGGCGCCTCCCAAAAAGTCGGCGAGGGTCTCCTCCAAATTTCGTTTAAATTTGACTGGTATGAAGCAGAATCGGACACATGTTTTTTGTGTGCCCTGGTTGGGCCAAGACAATCATAGTAATCATTACAGATGAGTCAGTGAGTAAGTTGCTGGTAGTCTACTGCTGGTAGTCCACTGTTGTAGCGGGACAAGCCGAATTCCCCACAAAGCCAGACAACATAGTCCCATGTCCGTTTGGGAAGACATTCGAATTGTTGTCCAAGGCACGTGTATACATATATATATATATATTATTACAAATGTGTGTGTCATAGTCAAAAGACCCGTGACTGGTAAAATGGGAGAATTGTCCTGCCTGCTGGGGATCCTCAGCGTTTTAGAAGTTAGACGGCTGCTTCCCGAAACCTTGCTGGGCAGCGCGCCGAACGTCGCGCATCGGTCTTGCTTTGTGGTTTTTGTGGTTGCCTTACTTTCAGACTTTCAGAGGTCCACGGCTCAGTGTATCCGAGGCCCATAGATCTGCCCGCCCCATGTGGGGAACTCCCCTGGTTGGTTCGGGTATAAGGTACTCACTTCCTGAGTTCCGGGGCTTGAAGCATTTTTTTTTCGGGCTTGGGTCATATTTTAGTGGCAAGCGCAAAAAAGCTTGGTTGCTTTCCTCAAAAAACATGCGGGGTTGGACCATT
This sequence comes from Effrenium voratum, assembly GCA_963377175.1. Classification (NCBI taxonomy): domain Eukaryota; class Dinophyceae; order Suessiales; family Symbiodiniaceae; genus Effrenium; species Effrenium voratum. Next base: position 474,580 of record CAUJNA010003638.1, read on the forward strand.
TGAGTCGGATAAAAAAAATGTGGTCACGCTTCCTCAAGTTTTTTTTTAGTGGTCAATTCCCACCAGTTTGGGTCACGTTCTTTGCCCATCCGCTCGCTCGGACGTGCCTGGAGAGTTAGGTCTGAGCCTGGTGGCGCTGCTGGGCCTGGGTCGTTTCGCCCGGAGGCCAAACAGAAGCTGACAGGGAAAGCCAACGGGTGTTCCCACCCGCCGTTTGTTTTGCGACCTCCATTTGGGTGTCTCTCTGTGTGCGTGTGTGTTGTGTGCGTGTGTGGTGTGTGGTGTTTTTGTTTCTTCTTTTTATACCCGACCCCGTTCTGTGACCTTTCTTTGTGCGTGTGCGTGTGTGCGTGGGTGGTTTTAGGGGACCCCCCAAAAAGATGGGTTTCCTTCGGTTTCCTCTCAAAACCATCCAACAAGGGGCTACCCTCAAAGAAGGACACGCCCATTTTACATTTTGTTTATCCAGGGGTGACAAAAAGCTGCACTTCCGGACTTCAGCCGCACTGCGCGCGGGGAGTTCAGGGGAAAACGGGCGCATTGCCGTGGGGATCTTTGCTTCTCCCCGGGCCTGGGGAGGGCTTGGGCTCATGTCATCCAAACCTCCGAAGGACCATACCTATCAGGACGGGAGGAAATAAGTCATGTAGATAGATTCTATTCTGCGGACCAGTCCGGAGAACCAGACAAATTGGGGGGGTGGTTCTCCTTTAGTAGGGATGTTATTAATTTCAGGAATCAACGTGGCATGGATAAGCCTTCATTTCAGCTTTTCAACTCCGGACTAATTCGGAGCACCCGACCATTCACGCTTTGTGCCCTTGCAGGGCATTTCGCTGCTCAGTACGACCGAACGTCAAGCGGCTGCTTCGCCCCCAAGTGTAAAGCATTGGCAACCGGTTTCCCTTGGTTTCCTTTGCGAAGGGCCAAATGTCTACCGTCTTTGCGTAACACGCCTGGCCCATTAACAGCAAAGGCTTGTGGACGAATTTCCTGAGAGCTGGTTCATGCCTGTGGAGGATCGTGGTGTTAGGCTCACTCCGTGCCCAGTTTTGCCTTCTTGGTTTTCCTGCGTGTTCCCCTACCGGCAAAAACCTGCAAAAAAATGTTGACAACCCGACTATGGGAACGGCACCGCATGATTTACGTCCGGATTCATCCTCAGTTTTTCCGTTGACAGGGCTTTGAAGCTCTCAGTATGGGTATGGGTCAAAATTAAGCCACAAGGGGACCGAACGTTTTAGCCCATGTTTCCATTTACCAGAGTTCCATTTTGGGCACCTATTTTTGACCCACTGCCATATCACGGGCTCCCATTGTGTTCTTGAACATGCCAAAGCCCCAAGTCTAAGGCTTGCACCTTCCCAAGGAACCTGTTTGTACAACAAACATGCAGCCACGTTTCTACTTTTGCGTCTTGCCTTTTGGTGAGCAAAACCGTTTGGGGCTCGTTTTCTTCTCGACTTTCGCAGGGAGGCTGTGCAAGTCTTTCAATAAGAAGCACACAACAAGAATCAAATAGCAGCAACAAGAACACTTCCATTCATGAACTAAATTCGAAGGAGGAAGCTGTAAAGGGCAAATAGAGGCAGAGACTCGAGACGATACTTAGAAGATAGAAGGGAATAGAGGAGGGTCTGAAGGATACGCCCCCTACAGAAAGCTCTCAGGAGGGCCTTGGAAAAGGCTAGTGTGACAAGGAACACCCTTTGCTTTGCGGACGGGCGAGTTTTGGTTCCTCCGCAAGCAACTTGGCAAATTTCTGTTATTCACCCCGCAAAAGGCGGATTTTGTACCGCCGGCACTGGCTCCGCCAGTCACTTTGGGGTACCAGCCAGAAAGACACAGCCATTGATTTGATGTACCATGATGTGCCCACATCCGACCCCCCGCCCCCCCCTGGCCCTGCGTACAATGGAGGTACACCACCACGTATAAAAGATGTATACCCTTCAGTGGTTTGGGGGTGGAAATCCTCTGGGACTTTTGGGACCTCAAATGTCTCAGAAAAATTAGCCAATGTCGCCACGTCCTTTTGGATCCCGAAATTGGCGGAATTTTGTCCGCGGCTCAGGGAGTTTTGACTGCACGGAACTCCGAAAGATCCGCTACTCCCCCCCTTTTTGGGTTCCACTGAAAGCTTGTCCCAATTAGGGTCCTTGTTTGTTCCCAAAAGCCGGAAGGCCGCAACTGTCTGAGGTCCTGCGGCACGACGACCGGCCAATGTCCTTGCTGCGACAAGAGCTGGTCTGAGGCGGGGGGCGTTTTCGGTTTCCGTTGAGTAACTTCCAGGTGCTCCATGGGAGCTTTGCTATTGCTATTAGCTTTTGTTTGTTTCCCTCGCTTTTTGGTGGCACTTCCGCGTCTCCACGGTGGCTTCAATGTTTGGTTTTCGGGAAGGAGCTGCTGGTAAGCGTGGAAATCAAATTCGCCCACCCAAAAATGGAAACACCAGAATTGATGGACAGTCTTGGCCTTGTTTCCCTAATTTTGCTCTTTGTATGCTCCTTGTGTCTGATTTTCTGAGCGGCTCTTCTTCTGAGAATCAGGCAGCAAATAGTGAAGCCGACATACGGTGTATTGCGCCTACAAATAAGCATGTGACAAGCTGAGGCTAAAGCATCGGTGGTATTAACCCGCTTGTTTAAAGTGTTTACACGTGTAAAGTTCCAGTTGACCTATTTCCACATCCGGGTTGTTGATTTGTGGACGCCGTACACATATAAACATGTACAATGCATACATTACATACATTACATTACATTACAGTACATTACATTACATCACATCACATCACATCACATTACATCACATCACATCACATTGCATCACATTACATTTCATCACATCACATTGCATTGCATTGCATTACAATACAATACATTACATTGCATTACATTACATTACATTACATTACATACATACATGCATGCATGCATGCATACATACATACATACATGATAATATGCATATGGCCAAACCCGTCCCAGCCCGGGTTTACTATAAACTTGCCTAGCTCCCATCATGTCTCTGTTTGGTGCCTGCTTTTGGAGAATCGAAAGCTTTGAGGGACGTTGTTGTGAGAGTCACAAGGCCATCGTCGTCGAGGTATCACGAGCTCGCTTGGGTACGTCCTTGGACATCGTGATGAAGGTTTCTTAGCCCTGAGTTCCTCATTTCCTGCTTGGAGTTCGGACTGTAGTTTGGTCGGAAAAGGCACAACGTCCTTTTAAGGAGCTTGCTTCCCTGCTTGTTTGTCTTCAATTGGGGTCAACCGGCAAACACAGGGGTCCCACATGCATGTGTATAACAATATATTTGTATACACTGGTGTGTCCCAGTTTCGTGGTTATTGCTTTTTGACATCACTGTTTGGGTCTCTGTAAGGCTGTAAGGTGATCTTTTTGGTAGGGGTGATGTTTTAGGGGAAACATTGGGGGGCCCTGAAACGGCCCTGCAGACTTCAATGAGAGCCCGTCCGCCGAAAATCGAAGGCAGCCTCGGCGGATCGACGCTCGAACAGCGAGCGGCTCGTGGCACGAACGCGGCTCACCAAAACATGGGTGCAGCTCCACCAGTGGTTCGCGCGGACATGTTTTTGTTTACCCTTCCCCACCGAAGCAAAGGCAAGATGGCATCGTGTTTGTAACAATCCCAGGCTTGCTGGTCCTTGGTGACGGGAGTCTGACCAAAGTACTTTCTTTGCCCATGACCTCCTTCCATACTTGGTTGGCGGTTATTGGGGGCCGCTATTGGGCGCTAACAGCTGCTAAAGCAAAAAAGCCGAAGACACAACCAGGGTTCCAGCTATTAGACTCTAACAGCCGCAAATTCAAAAAGCCTAAGACAAACAAGGGTTCCACGATTCTGAGCATGACACGCGGTTGGTTTTTCGTCAGACAGCTCCTTTCGCGCGAATCAGCATCGAAATCCCTGGCGTGGGCTCGGGAGAATTCGGAGGGCTTTGGGCAGATGCCGTGCAACATTTAATATGGGTTTGAACTTTAAGCAAACCGGTGTGTGTGTGTGTGTGTTTCAGAGTATGCTTGTGTGGAAAGTCAAATAATTTGGGGGTGGGGGTATGAGGTTTGGTCAACATTGCCGGTCTATGGTTCAATTTCGGAAGGACACCGCGCTTACTATTGAACCATGAATTGGTCAATTTCCTCTCGGGGAAACGAGTAAACTTGATGGCTCAAACTGGGAGTGTTTTGTTTGAGAGTTCCTGGCCTGGGGGGTTCCCCTTCAAATTCAAACCCAAATGAGTCATGCCCGGCAGCAAAGGAAAAAACAAAGGAAGTCTCCTGAAATTGGCGGCGCATCTTGTTGTGGTTTTTGACGCAAAAGTAGATCAGGTGTAGGATGAGGTGTAGATGAGGTAGATATGGCATTGAACCCCAGCTTCGCCATCACGATGCTTCAGCTATTGTGGTTTCAGGCTATTTCAGAGCAACGAGTTTCAGGCTATTTGAGAGCAACCAAGCCCACCCTCCCCTCTTTTTTGGGGCAATTCGCATGGATCCTCACAAAGGCCGTAGGGCGTGCTTTCTAAGGCCTTATTATCGGCATAGTTTGGGGAGGGGAGAGGCCTGCCCAACATGACGGTACCTTTGTTGAAGGTCCTGAGTAGAATTCAAGTCCTAGTCGCTTCGCTGTCACAAGCCAACCTTCTAACCTTTTGCTTCTCCCCTGGTCTACGTTTAGCCAGGATCCACATCCTTGTGGCAAGGATTGTCTAAACTGTCATTTGCCAGGGATTTTGGAGGAAACACTTGGGGTGATGACTGGGGTCTCCTCACAATGTAACACATATATTGCTAGTGATGATGTAAGTGGTTGGGCCAAGATGATTCCAGGCTGGTGACATCTGACAAATCATAATTGCTTGAGCGGCAAATGCCTCGGCAATTCCCTCGCAAGCGTCGGTCCATTGTTAAGCAGCGGCTGACGCTTTGCTTATGACTCGGCTCCAGATCGCAGGCTTCGCAACAGCTGACAAATCTCAGGTGTTGATCTTTTTGCTGAGGATCCTCACCAGACAAATGTCCAAAGCTCCAAATAATTTGATGATTCCTGAAAGCACAAAAATGAGACAACCCAAACCAAACCAACACCAAACCAGGAACCTTGGGTACAAGTGTGAGGACGTCAAACTTTGAACTGAGTTGTTTCCTGGGTGGGCAACTGGTTATTTTGTTGGGGTCTTTCAGCCACATCCGGTGGGTCCTGTGCAACTCCGTAGTTGCGGTTCTTGATGTTGGTGCTGAAATCTTACCAATGTAGTTGGAGAACGGTACACTGTTGGGTGAGCTCCTCTTTTTTTCAGTCGAGGCCCCAGAATGCTCATTTTTTGGGTGGCCAATTGGGAAACATGGGGAGAGCCAAATCTCCGAGGCTTGTCGTTTGGCCCAGGTACCTATTTAGGTACCTGACATGTGTTTCTTGGCCGCAGAGACTCAAAATGGGTTGGACCCACGCGGGTGATCCCAAACAAACAGAAAACGTGAGTCATCCTGCAAGGGAAACCTTTGCAGCCCCAAAAAACGTGGACAAAGATGTATGACCTATTTGAATTAGATACTGAAAACAGGGCGCCCCATTCCTTAAGCCTAAGGGCATTTTCCACGGATTCGCAATTGAAACACTGATTGATAATGGGGGAGTGTTCTACTGAAGAGGGTCCTCCATTTCCCATATAATTTGTTTACCCCATGTGCTTTCATGCTTCTCAGTCCTTTCAGGGTCGATGACCAGCCGACCGTCCCTCGACATGGCCGTATGTCATTGATTGTCACTGTATGTGAATCGAAATGTCACATAATGCTGACCCCACATTAGTCAACAATGAGGGGTGTTCCTCTCCAAACGTGATGATTGCAACCACCAAACCCAGACATGGACACCCTATCAATAAACTGGGGTTCATTAATGTGGGATCAACATTCCCCAGAGAAACCTACTTGCAAAAATTCCCTGTTAGAACCGGCAGCGAGCTCAGCCAGTGCGATCCTGCGGAGCGTTTCCAGTGTAGCGGGCGCATGAAAGGCGCTGTAGGAGAGGAACAAGGGTCCCAAGTAGATGGTACCTGTGGGTGTGGGATTTTTTTGAGGATGCCATAGCCTGAATACTCTGAATGTAGTGTTGAAACTAATGAGTAGTTGCAGTCTTGATATTAAAGAAACGAGTATAGGGCTAACCTCCTAGTAATTTAACAGTTAGCTCGTTGTATTATCTATCATTAGGTTGGTGTAATTGGAAACAGAAAGGAACGATGATGACAAGTTTGGATCTGTTGATTTGTTGGTCCCGGAAGAAACATTGCCAACCACTCCATGGAGACTTGACAAAGGATTGTGGTAACCCAATCCCAAAAGGCAATGCTTGAGCCTACAAGGATTCTCGCCAAGAAAAATGACTTTGCCACAAGGAGATGTCTGAAACCAGCACAAGGGCATTTACGAAATAAGTTGACCTTGCTAAAAGATGAATCAAAACCGCGAAACAGGATCCCAGAAACTTACCGGATAATTGTGCCTTGCTGCAAGCACCAACGATAACTCGCACTTTGCAACTTTACAAACGTGGTAGCCAAATCCCGAAATCTGACGCTCAAAGTCACCATGGGGGAAAGCAACACATACACACACACACATATTGGCAGTCTGCCGTTGGTTTGGGGAAGACAGGGGGGCACCAAACTGTCCAAACACCAGTCCCACCCAATTTTATCTTCCCTTTCAGACAAGCAAATCGTTTTGTCCGAACGTCATATGCAAGTTTATGGGCGGATCTGTTCTGCAGAGAGGATCTTGTCGTCTCACGGCTTATGCTACTCCAGAACTCGGTGGCCGAACCGCGACCAGTTAGCAGAGCGCGCGCCATCGGCGGAAACTTCGCCGAGCGCGTACGGCGGAGATTCCAGTCTCCGCTGCACGTATGCAGCTCCAGGCTGCAATTCACAGGAAGCCACCGAAAATGGGTGTTGAACCGTGCATATATTCAACATGCCACATTAGTTTGTGGATTGCATTTAGAGCCCGTTTGAAGAAGTGTCAGTGGCTTCCCGTGGGAAAATTCATAGCGACCATGCCAAAGTGCCGCGCGACCCAACCGCATCGATCCCGAAAAAGATATTGCGCTTTGTGTCGACATGTTCTGTTGATGCTTCCTGTTTGAAGGTGTGTGTATATACTATCCGAGGGGCTCGTTCACCATTGTTCTCATATTCTCACTCTGTTTAAACATTGATACTTGGCAAACTCCTACCCTTTCCGCGTTGTGGTAGTGGCTTGCTTGAAAGAAGGATCCCTGGAAGGAATGCAGACGCAACTGCTAGAAGTATCCATGGTTACAACAAGACCTACCGAACCCCCTTTTGATGACGCGGCTTCCTCATTTTCAAAGCTATCCAAGAAGTGGAGAGATCATCTCCCGTTGCGTGGGTCCGGCTGGATGTGCCGCTTAAAGGGCAACGGTCTGGTGATGTTTGATTGATTCGTAGGTGCAGATTTGATTTGAAAGATTTGAATGTTTTTGTAGTGATGAGTTTGAATGATTAATGATTAATTTGGTGCAGATTTGCAAGGATTTAAGATCATGGAGGGTATTGATCTAAAGTTATGTCTACAACTCCAGTCCCAAGAAATTCTGCAGGCAAGTATCCGCAAGTCTGGTCTTGGCCGGCGTTGGGCTAACCTCCCTGGTAGAATTCCCTGAGGTGTGTCCCAGGCTTTCGAGAAACTGGGGGCGGGTTCGCTTAGGGGAATCCTATGAAGGGCATTCATCCGATCTCAACGCGTACCGAGTAAGACTCATTTGTAAGCCGACCTTTTCAGCTTTCTTTTTTTTCTTGGTTTACTCGAAAGCATCGGATCCAGAAGTGAAAACCCATGCGGCCAGCTTCAATGGGACAATGCAGCCTCAACATGCGTCGGTAGCTTTCTGGGGTCAGGTCCTTTGGGCAGACTCCCACGCAAACCTCAGAGGGCATAACCCCAGGTTTGGAGCGGCGGCCAAATTTCGCACGGTTGTCGACCTAGGGATTCGGACACCGAAAATGGCCGGGTTTCCGGTTGGCCTCCCTTGACACCCGGAGAAGACCCTCAACACAAAGACATGCCCACATGTCCAGATCCTGGCTAAAGGGCAACCAAAAGCAGATGAAGATTGGACAAGAAGGATGGGTGAAGACTGCACCGAGCAGGAACCAACATTTGGACCACAGTTCCATGGTGTTGGCGGCCATTTTCGGTGCGGAGCTCGTTTTTTTGAAGCCCAGACGTGCGTCTCAGCATGACCAGACTGCAACCCCGTTTTAGTTGAGTCATCCTCTTTCTTTGCTAACCCACATTCCACATCTACTTTCACCCTGGTGTAATTGAGCAAATGGCCACAACTGGCCTTGCGGGTTTCTGAAGTTTCACTTTGAACAAGGTAACTTGCAGGGTCAAGTCCGCAAGTAGAAGTCTCTCTTCCCCCAGAGCTTACACTTGTTGTACATCAGCGCTACCGCAGGCCCATGTAAGCCTATGCGCCCAATGCACCCTTCCCGTAGAAACGAGGATTCCCTACCCCCCAAAACCCCCAGCGACCGGAATGATCATACGGAGGTCATTCAGATGCCAGGGTATCTGGGCCCAAGTCGTATGTTGCGAAGTTCACCTTGGCACTTGCTGGCGTTCCAGAAACTGATCCTTATTTTTCTCAAAACTGGGGCCATGTTTCGTTGCATATTCCGAATCCTGTTTGGAGTTTCTGCCTGTATCACTTTTTCCTACCTTGGCTACATGTTCACTTTGTGTTTGATGCGTTGTCAAACCTGTTTGTGGCAAGTGGAGTTCCCAACCAAGAGATTCATTTCCTGCTGACCTGCGTTTCCGCGATCGCGATTTCCTTGCCCCGACTCAATCGTATATGGCTCAAATAGGATTAGCGTTTTCCCCACGGAAAGATCAGAACTCCGCAGGAAGTGAGGCTCATGGCGGCTAGCAAGGCGAGGGATTTCTCAAACGCGCGCGAGCACATGCACGCCGTTCGTTTAAGGTTGTGTGTTTGCTTGCGTTGCTCGCATGTGTTTCTTGGCTTGCTCGTGTGTTTACTTTGTTTGTTGCGTGTGTATGTGTAATGTATGTTTGTTGTGTCATTGTTTTGTGTTTGCTTGCCTGCCTGCCTGCCTGCTTGCCTGCCTGCTTGCTTGCTTGCTTGCTGGCTTGTTTGTTTCTTTGCTTCGCAAACTTGCTTCATTGCTTGCTGACTTGTGGGCGTGTTTGTTTCCTTGTTCAGCAAGCTTGCTTGCTTGCTTGCTTGCTTGATTGATTGCTTGCTTCGGTGTGTGTGTGTGTGTGTTTGGTTGGTTGTTTTTGTCTTTGTGTTCTGTAATGATTACCCAGTTGCCCAGTGGTGCCCTTTTTCCCTTTTTTTTGGGGGGAAGGGTTCCCTTTAAACTCAACCAACCAAAAAAGGATGCCCTTTTTTTCCCCTAGGGCATCTGAGATTGACCTCTGGTTCATTAGCGGGTGTGCCACGTTGGGGGTCCTAAGCGGGTTAGTTCAGAGGCCAGGATGCTTTGGCTTTGTCGTACGATTCACCTTCTTGAGCCCCCAAAAAGAGAACCCTCCCAAACAACATGGAACCCAAAGCAAACAGAAGGAACCCAACAAATACTGCAACATCTCCAGGGGTTCGCATGTTTCCGCATTGTGTCTTGCTTGGCGCAGGATTCCCCATGTTTTGCCTGGAAGGGTGGTTTTCAACATCATTTTTTGAGCCAATTCAAAGTAAGTGTCCTTTCGTTGATTAGCGATGTTTAAAGGGGATTTATAGGGAACCCGGTTCTCGGAACGAGCAACGGCAGGAGGAAGATGTTCAGATGATGCTGGCAACTTGGCAAATCTAATCGGCTCACGCGCATCTGTGCGACCTCCGCCTTGAACAGCCCTCACTTCCTGAGTTCATGAACTTTAAACTTTTTGGAAAGACCATTTTAGTGGCAAATATAAAGTTTGGATTTTTTTTGGGCCCTCCACTCAGCCAGTGAGCAACTTGTAAGTGCCGCCTCCTAGCTTGTTAGTCTCTTTGATAGATCCCGTCTTTCATTTTCACTTTTGGCAGGTGGGTTTAGTCATTTGCAGCGCAAAGCTTGCATGGCCTTCCCCCCAAATACAAATTCCGCACAGAAAAAGGTCAACAACAAATAAACAATACACAGGCAACAATCAACCTCCTTGCCCAGCCCCCATGAGTAACCCTTTTTTGGATTATTTAGATTTGTTCCTTGAAACAGTTGAGATCAAATTCCTGGCGGTTCTTCCGTTTACCTCCGGCACGTGCGGAGGTCTTTTGTAAAAACACCGGGGGGCGGGGGGGCTTTCTCTTGGAATCCACCAAGTTGCGGCATAAAAATGAGAACCATGAAATGGAACATTTCAATGTTCCTTTCGATATTCCTTTCAAGTTTCCCACAAAACATGGCCTGGTGCACGCGTCCTGGTTGGATCAATTAGAACCCTCATGTTCAGCTCCGGAAATTGGAGAAGGAATGATGAGCAGTGAGAGAATGTTATGTCGATACCTCAGGTTGGTGAATCACCAAAACTGATTCGGCTTACTACGGGACATCCCAAACCGTGGGTAGAAGCGGGCACTCTGGCTAGTCTTCAGTTTTCATGAACCCAGGACCCCGCCTTTTGTAATATGTGTCCCTTTGAGACTCTTGGTTTTGAAACCCACCGGATTTCCAACTCACTTCCCTCCCTCCCATTCCTTTTGGGAGGCAACTGGTCCTATGGACACCAAACCTGCGTTGCAGTTTGGTTTGCCTGCTTGAACACGGGCCCACACTCCCTTTCCCTTCCCCCAGCCCCAAGGGCCCAAGCCACCCACAACTCCGAGGATCCAGTGCGTGGCCAATGAAAATGAGACCGGTTCAACCGGGAGGCTTTACATGAGCCTAAACCAAAAGAGGGGTTTGGGGTTCTCCTGATTTATCGCCGGAACCAGGTAGTTTGGGGGTCGAGGTGGCCAAACATGGTCAAGGCCTTTAAATTGGTTCCTTCACGGAGTGGAGTTCCCGAGCTTTATTCGTTCGGACCATTTCAGTGGCAAACCAACAAGTCTGACTTGCCCAATCCACTTGATTGTGACGTGAGCTTTCTCTGGGAGTTACTGGCTACTGAGGTGTTTGGGGTCTCCAAAATGATGTTTTACTTTAGGGTAGGCTATTTGCCAGAGCTCGAAGCTCCAACGTCCGTTGCGAAGTCAGAAACATGTGGGTGGAACATTGGGGTTTTTGTTTGCTGTGTACCCCATGGATCAAGGTGTGTAAGACCCATCTGGGCACCCGCAACGTGGACCACCGCATGAAGCGCTACGTCTTTCGGCGCACCGTGGACGGCAGCGTGGGCGGCAAAAGCAAAAAAAAAAAAAAAAGCTGGCCACGGACGGGCGCAGGGGCGCGCATTGGGCGCGATCTAGGTCGACCTCAAAGAGAAATCACATGGGAGCCGTTCTAAATTGCCAGTCTTAAAATTAAGTAAAGGGAGGTTCTGAAGGTCTAGCGCGAAAGGACACCCCCCATTTTGAACAACCCCCATATGGCCCAACCCCAGGTTTTACCCTTTGGCCCGTTGGGTCTTGGGCCAACACCAGCTTGGGGTTTAAAGGACTGGGTCGCAACATGGATCCCATGTTGGTTGGGATTGGTGAATTCACCACCCGTTTTGGGACCTATTTTGGTGGTTGGATTGAATCGGATGTTCACTGGTACAGGGTTTTTGAGCCACAGCCCTGATATTTTATCGCGAGCTCACCTGGGCCATTACTTGGGGATCCCTCAATTCAGGTTTAGAGATTGTACTAAAGTTTGCAGGTCATATTCTTGTTGGGGTTGTTGAATGGACCAACACCCTTTTTGTGGCTTAAAGGGAACGAGATGCAGAGAACCGCATCTGGGCCCCAACCAGGGTTTGAACCCCGATCTTTGGGGTTCATTTTTGCAACTAAAACCTCCCGACCGCGGGCTCAAGCATGTTTGTATTGGGCGGCTTTGTTCTTGTCGCCGGCTCGAAGCCACAGGTCATGCAGACTGCAGTCTGCATTTGAGGGGTGACGTGGGCAGGTCTTGATCGGGAATCCCACTTAGGCGATCCGGATCACTTGTGGGGGAACCCCCAAATCAACCAGACCAGGTGCTTTCAACTGCATTCTGGGGTCTCCAAAATGAATTTGAAGTTTAGGGTAGACGAAGTGTGAAACAGATGTTTTGGAAAGACCTCTTTCGGTCTTGATTGTGGCTCAAGTGCGGTGCGCGTGGCGTCAGGGCGAAAAATGAAACTCACTCGCCGAGGTATTCACATCATCCACCTTGGCAAGACTTGGGAGAAGTGCCTTGGCTTGAGAGGCGTCACGGTGTCAGTGAAGAGTGTTTTTTGTTACGCCAGAATGTTCCTTTCAAAACTGCTGGCTTTCAAAAATGGTGGCCATGAACATTCGGGAAGGCCTTTCTCGGAGAGTAGTTTTCAGAGGGCGAAAGGTTTGGATTAGGACACCCCGGTCAAAGAGTATGGCAACGGGGAAATCAGGGTGACACTGTCGCCTGTTCTGGGGTCTCGAATTTGCGTCAAAGGGACGCTTCTAGGTTGCTTGCATAGGTTGGGCTTTCCTTCCAAACATAGAAAACTGGCCAGTCCACCTGGGAAGTGAGCTTCCCATGGGTCGATCGATGTGGTGTATGGGGACATGGTCGTTTGACCCCTGGACTCGGTTTGAGGCTGCAGGCGGCTGCACGCATCATTGTGGCCATTGAGAACCCGCAGGCGCGCAACTACCGACGGCCGCAAAAAGCGGGTGGGGGCCAAGAAATGGGGTTGTTGTTTTTTGTTTGGCGGTGCATTGTTACAATGCACTCAGTGGTGAGGACACACATAAACTGCTTCTTGTTGGGGTCGCCCACTATACTTTCACTGGACAGGTCCTCATTCAATACTGCAAGACGTCCACAAACCAGGAGACGTTGGGCCATTGTTTGGGATGTTTGTGTATTCTATTTTGGGATGTCTTTGCTGTTTTCTCCGGTCCGGTTGTTTGGCTTTTGCGGAACTGATCCATTGAGCAACGGGGTCCGCCTTTCTTGGGCGTGTCTTAGGTTTTCCTTTAAAACTAACCCGAAAAGGGTGCCCTCACCTCCAAAGGAAACAGTCCGTTTCTTGGGTGTGTCTTAGGTTTTCAACAAAAACTATCCCAAACAGGGTGCCCTCCGGGGAAAAAAAAAAAGAAACAGACGCCTGTTTTAGCTGCAGCTCCCGCCAGGACATCATCGTGGCGTCGCAGCGACCCTACGGATCCCGCGCCGTGCTCAAGTTCAGCCAGTGCTCTCGGCGATTGGATCACATGTTTGCCAGACCTCAGAGACTCATCCCTTTCCGGGGAAAGGAGCAAATTGGTCACCTCCAAAGAAGACACCCCCCTATAAATAGAAGACAGGAAGGACACAGAAACAAGACCAATCTCTAACTCCCGGCTTTTTTCACGGCCCTTGCAAACGGGCCAACAAAGGATGTTCAACAATGCAGGTGACCACTGCTTGCTGGTGCTCAGTAGGGAATGTGGGAAGGAACCCTCAAGGAAACCACCAGCGGGATGGTTTTGTTGTTGGGGTGGTTCCATTACTCATTCCCTGAGAAAAAAAAAAAAAAAACCAAAAAAAAAAAACACCAGTGGCATGTTTTGTTGGTTTTTTGTTCTTTTTGAGTCGTTCCATGTCTCATTCCCTGAGGAAGCCACCAGTCAGTGGGATGGCTCTTTGGGGTCGTTCCATGTCTCCTTCCCTGCCTCTCTCGCCGATCGCACTGGACTGATCCAGGTACACGGGCGCCAACCCGCTGGCTGGGCGATGGACCCCGGGCACCTTGACCAATCAGATCCACGGCCGCAAGAGATGGCGTCCGCCTGTGTGTTTGTGTTGGTTTGAGGGGGCCTTTGGGTTGGTTCAAAGGGACGCCAAGGGAAAACCACTGGTCGTTTGTCTGTTGTGTTTGCTTGGTTTCTGAGGCGTTTGTCTTTTTTTGGGGAGGGGGAGGGTCCAAGTCCCGCTTTTGACACCCCATGGGAAAAGGTTGAAAGGGGAAACGGACCCTTTCGACGGGTCCACGTGGTCCACATGAGCCCACCGGACCGGGGCCCTGTGTTTTTTTTTGCGAGGGAAATCCCAAGGCTTGGCGTTTCCCAGCCGTCCGGTTCCTTAGGTTTTGAGTAGTTCCTTAGGTTTTGAGTTGTTTTTAGTTGGACTAGTGGTAGTTTCCACTTAAACCACTAAAAGTGAGACTTTTAGCAGATACTCAAAACAGCCCGCTTTTGGAACTGCAGAACTGTGCAATATCCATGGGTTCCAAGCACAAGGGGGTCTCTACTTGCTTTTCGGATCTCTTTGGTATCCCACTGTGGAAACTGATGAGCCCCTGTAGGGACGACCGTTTAGTGTGCCTGTGGGTGAGAGCGTAGCTGTTGAAAGTGTTTGTTTCCCACTCATATGTGCAGGTCAGCATACCCATCAACTTGAAGTTGGTAGTGGCGGCTGTAGATCTCCAAGCAAGTAAAGTTGTGCCATACATACATACCTGCCTACCTACGTATGTACGTACATACTTACATACATACATGCAAATATAAATATATATATATATATATACACATATGTGTACCACCCATTTTGCCCGCGAGACGAACTTGTTTGGGACCCTCATCGTGGGTGCGACTCTGAAACCGGAGGGAGTTCCAGACCAAAGGGCAAACTGCTGGGTCAACCTTGGACCCCTGAAAGGACTTTCAGCTGGAGCCTTACCAGCCAAAACCCTGCCACTGCGTGATTTCGATGGCATTGGCCCTGTATTTTTCCCCCTTGTGCTGATTTTTCTACGTTGGCCTTGGTTGATTTTCTTGGTTGTCCCTCTTTTCCTGGGTTTGTTTCCTTGTTGTTCCAAGTTCCTTGTTTTCATTGCCTTCTTGTCCAAGTCTCCTCCAAACCCAAACCAGGATCAATCCGTCTCCCAATCAGGATCACGCAGAAGTACCTGGAGCCCCGCCTGCTCATCGTCACGGACCGCTCTGGATTTGATTTGGCGGGGGTTCTGCCAGAAAACAGGGCTCCATATGTGTCCCCGTCTGGGCCGTTTTAGGCAATCTTCGAGACTGATTTTTAAGCAGCCTCTGAGTGAGGCGATGTTCAAAAGGGCATGTAGATGACCCTGGGAAAAGGCGGCGTCCACTGTGCGCGCCTGGCAAGACCCGTATTCCCCGTTAAACAGGAGTCTGCCGTCAACGCAACTTAAAGCGGGTGCCTTTTTCGAGAAGTGTCCACTGCCAGGGAGTTTAGAGCAACACTGATTCGATTCCAAGCCTTAACTAACATGTTGGCCCTGTTGCGCTTTTGGATTTTCTTTGTTTCCCCTTTGTACTGGCAACACAAATCAAACTTCTTGCGGGGGGTCAGATCCGTCTGGCCGGGGTTTCGATGGATGAAACCCCATGAATAGTGGTATACACCACCTACCTAGTGGTGCAGGAATTGTCCATCCACAGTATTGTTTATTCGCATCAACTGCACATTTGGACATGTCCAACTATTCCAGCTTCCCCCGGGCTTAGATCAACTTGTGTGGTCTACTAATGATTTTAGGGGCTTGATTTGGAGCATTAGGACACTCTAGAAAAGTCGGGTACCCACGAACAAGGGTAGTGGTCCCTTTGATCATTCTTTCATCCTTTACTTTCTGGTTCGTCACGAACTTGGTTAAAGCATTTTGAACAGAAAACATTTGTTTAGCCGAGATTTGGCATAAATCCCTCCAAACCTCAGGCACACACCGGCAAATTCCCCAGACCAGAATCTGCAGATAGCCCCATTTTCTGCACCAACTTTAGCCAGCTTTAGGGGTGCTGTTCAGGCCATTCGCCAGGAGAACATTGAGAATTGGTACCCTCTTTCCAATGAGACATGGAGGTGGACGGGGGGGTTCCCGAATAGGAAAAAGTACTTTTGTCCAACCCTCCGGTCAGCTTCCGGGATAGTTTGGGGGAGGGGGCGGAACATTGGTGGGCTGAAACACTGGTAGGGGGAAAAATGGCAGGGTGAAAAATTGGTAGCTACCCAGATTTCCAAAACGCCCAGACCAAATCTGGGTCTTTCAATCTCCAGGGTTAAAAATTGGTCAGGCTGTGACCCCCCCAGTCGCAAAAAGAAGAAGAAAAGAAGACAAAAAACGCGAGCCGACCTCGCTCCCGGATTTGATTTCCGTGTCGCGAGAGAGCGCTCCCCCCGGATTTTTTTTTTTTTACTCGGATGTTTCCAGGACCCCCGCACGGACAACCAGGCCATCAAGGAGGCGGCCTATGCCTCCATCCCGGCCACTCGGTCCACTCGGTTCGTCGGTTCGTCGGTTTGGGGATGGGGGGTGGTGCTGGCGGGTTTTTAATACGGTGGTTTTGGTTGGGATTTCCTTTTTCGCCGTACTTAGGGTGAAATTGGAAGGTGCGAAATTGTGGGGGAAGTTGGCAGGGTGAAATTCGAAGTCGCGGTTGAAGCCATCTTGGCATTTGCAAGGGAATCGAATGATTTTTTGGTTTCTTCGCTGGTGCTGGATTTTGTCCATCCACAGTAGGGAACCACCACGGTTTCCTTGGGACTTCAGGTCGATTTTCTCAAAATGGGCGTGTGGGGACCGCAGATTTGACTCTCTTGTTTCCCATTTACCGGGGTTCCTTTTCCGGTTACCTATTCTTGACCCACACC
Organism: Effrenium voratum; assembly: GCA_963377175.1. NCBI lineage: Eukaryota > Dinophyceae > Suessiales > Symbiodiniaceae > Effrenium > Effrenium voratum. The sequence goes on from CAUJNA010003638.1 coordinate 491,363, forward strand.
CAAATGATATGTTTGTTGCTTCCCTGAGAAGTTGATTCATAGGTCATTACTTGGACTGTTGGGCAGACCGACGGCTTCTGGCTCCAAGAGGAGAAGCAAGAGAGGCTCCGAAATTGTTACACATGGGGTATCAAAGCCAGAACACGGGGGTGGTTCCTGTTAAATTACCCATCTAGGTGGTTGCAACCGGCCCAATTCAGCGTGAGACTCCTTTTGGTGGTGATGTTTTAATTTAAAAGGGGAAAACAGGGATCCCTGAGTAAACTGCTCCTTCAAATGTGTCTCACGTTTTTAAATTCACTATTAAGCAGAATCCGCAAAGATATTGTTTTTGTGTACCCCCAGATTTGGCCCAAGCTGAATCCTGGACCCGGGATGGTCTTAGCTGGTTTACAGGGAAACCAAAGCATAGATGTCCCCCTTTTTAGTCTGTCTAAACATCGCTTTTGCCTTGAGATGAGTTTCCTCGTGGGGGTGATATTTACAGGGCTGACTATGATATAGGGAGCCCTGCAACAAATCTGGACCCGGAGATCTCTTTTGACATGATGTCGCATTTTGAGCCTTGAAATGTGTGTGGTTGTGTGTGTGCCTTTTTGAGGGTAATCCAGGACATGGAACAGTATCAACCATAGTGTTTGGGCGGGGGCGGGGGGGCAAAAGCTGAAATATTTGGGACTTGGACCCTGCCCCCTCCACCCGACACGCTTTCCATTCCTTCTTGGTAGACCATGTTAGTGGCAAACAACGAGTTTCGTTCCGCCAATCCACTCAGGACGAGAGGAAGAGGAAGTTACCCACCATGGCTCAAAATCACAAGTTGTTTTACCAGGAAATTAGGTCAGAATGGGGCTGGCATGTACCACAAGCGACAGAAAACGTCGGGACTCTTTGTACATCCTCAGTCCCTCAATGGCATTGGAGATCACACAAGAATCTGGAAATCTCCATTCGTTCGATTGCCCCTTTTGAGGTTGGAAGACATTGGACTGGACATATGATTTCAATTGCTGGACCTGAAGCCCTACCTCTCCCGAATGTAGGGATGTTCTTCGTGGGTTTCCTTAATTTTCCCACTTAACCAAGGGGCTCCCAAGTCGGGCCAAGGGGTATGTGGAAATGTGGACCGTATTCGGCAGCATGACTCTCAATGCTCCAGATGGTATCCACCCTCAAACCACCCCCGGGGTGTTTGGGGTACTTGACAAAAGAGCATACCCTCAAAAAATCGGCAGGGTTACGTACACCATTATCCCCCCCTTGTCAGGTCATCGCCCTTTGTGACACCGACAGCCCCCTGGACAACGTGGACGTGGCCATCCCCGCCAACAACAAGGGCAAGGCCGGGCGTTCCAAACCAGGTTCTCCACATTTCCCCTGTTGGTGTGTTTAAACGCCCCGATTTCGAGTGCCATTCCTGTGGGGGAACGTTTAACGGGGAAAGATGCGGAACCCTGTGTCAACTGGGGTCTTCTCGAAAACTATGTTGTATTTCAGGGTGCACAAGACTAGACTAAACATTGGAAACATGTCTTTTGGTGTGCCCCAGAGCGTCAGGTGTTGTTTGCTTTGTTCCTACGGAAATGGTCATGACGTATAAATATATATTTATATATATATATAAATATGTTGTTACTTGACCCACAGCAAATGGACAAGTTGATGGGTCTTTGGTGCTTGGAAGATCCCATTTGGAGGTGTTAGTTTCGGTCTTCAGCTGTTCCCTCCCTCAAGCGACATCCAGAAATCGCGTCCTCGGTAGGACACGACAACTAATCATAACTCGTTGGGCGAGACGGGATTTGTACGTACAAGGCAACCAGCGGATGCGTGTGGCGTCTATGTTTGAGGCCATGGACCTACCACATTGAAAGGATTTTCCATGGCTCATAGTAGATAGATGTGTCCAAGCAGAGTCGTCGCCCAAACTTCCTTTCGAATTTGAGTTGGTTTGAAGGGGAGGGCGCATATCAACACGAGTTGTGTATATAATATATATATATATATATGATTTTTTTTGGGGGGGGGGGCTTTTGAATCATCGGGGTTCGCCTCGCAGGAGTCCATCGCGCTGCTGTACTGGCTGCTGGCCCGTGAGGCCTTCGATTCAAAGTCGGGACTTCCCGAAGATATCCTAGGTATAACAGGGATGCATTTTGCCCGTTTGAAACATGGCTTTTTCCACCAAAATCAGGGGAAGCCACCGTTTACAAGGCAATGTTCAGGTGTATAATCTAAGGATCCCTGTGTGATACATAGGTCTACCATGGTATAGGTCTAGAATATCCTAGGTAGGGGGTTTTGACCATGGTATAATATATGTCTATATATATATACTAGGTCCTCCAGCTAGGTGCCCTTTTACCGTTTCTTTTTTGGTTGGGAGGGTTCAACCTACTAAGATGGACTATCATTTGGTGTGCAACAAAAGGATAGTTGGAAGCGTTTGAACTCTTGGGACACGTTTGGCCAACAGAGGATCTTGGATGGAGTCAAGCCTTTGGTCATAGCCTGGCTTTTACCCTCCCAACAAACAACAGAAGAAACCTGACAAGACACTCCTGGAAGACCATCCGTTTCAAGGGGACCCCCGTCAGGTTTTATGCTGGTGGGCAGGACGGTACGGGCGGCACGAATTGAAGACACACCATTGTGGGGAACCCTGACCTTTCCCAGTCTCAGGGAGTATCAGGGATTCTTGTCTTGGGCCAAACCCCGAAAGAAGCAGTGTGTGGTGTCTGAGGAGAACGATGAAGAGAATGGGAAATCAACCTCTTTTTGTTTTGACCACAATCAACCTGTTCAGAGACTGATGAAACAAACGTGGAGAGACATGCCGCCGAACTCACCCAATGCGGTCGAGTCCTCCCCGATAATTGACGAGAGATGCCAATGCCAGCGCTGCGTTCAGAAAAGAAAAGCAAGAACAAACAACGTTCATTTCGAGGGGGTTGTTGATTTGTCACGAGACCGTCAACTGTTGTTTTTTTTGGTGCGGCTTTTGATAGGGAATCGTCCCAACCACAAATAGTTGCGGGGTTCCACCCTTTTGCTTTAAATGGTTTTGGGTAGAGCACTCTAAGACCAGGTTTTGAGCATGACTCGGCTGTTTTCAGTGGCTTTCGCCTATTGTTTGGATCTTTCACTACAAGGGAAGAAGACTCTGACTTCCTGAGCTATTGCACTTGAAGCTTTTTGAACATGAAGACAAAGTCCGAAAGCTTCATTTGCCAAGACTCGAGTGCGGAATCCCACTGTCTTTCGATTGGTGGCTTGAAGCACCATGTTTTGCTGTTTTGCCCATTGAACATGTCTCTGAAAGTTAGGTGAGAGCATAGAGAGCCGCCCATTTGGCTCCGAGATTGCCCGGTGAGGCTGGAACCGCCTTTTCCCTTTTCGCCGGGAGGGGGGGGGGGGGGGCACGGGCTTGAGGAGCCTCAAAGCCTCGTTGACTCGTTTTTGCAGGTGCTGTACCTCCGCGCGACGCTGCCCCGCAACCAGCCTTGGGACGTGATGGTGGACTCGCCCCCTGGTGGAAACTTCGAGTTATGGTGGAGAATGTGGGTACCTAGAGTCTCCATGACCCTTAGAAAATGGGGTCATTACCCAAAATGAAGGGGTCATAAGCCCATTTTTTAAGGGTCATGGAGACTCTAGGTATCTCTTTTTCCCGAAAGCATTGGAACTGAGGACTTGTCGCGAATTTTTTGCGGGGATTGGCATGATTGATGCGCACATACTAGCTGTGTTCTACTGTTTGTGGTACGTGCGCGACCCTCTGCTGTCTATCATGCTTTCGGGCCAGGAGTTCTTCCAGTTGTGTGGATGCCCCCTTTCCGGTTGGCTTAAAGGGAAACCAACAGGATACCACCCATCTTGGGGCTACCCTAGTTTGACACACCCGCAATTATGGATGTAGGTTCCCAGGAGGAAATGGTTGGGCTGCAACGAGCATCGCGTTTTGTGCCTCCTGCCAAGGGTCAGGAAGGACCTTTTCTTGTTTTTCCCTGGGGGGGGGGGGAGCTTTTGGGTCTGGTCTGCTTAACATGTATTTCACCTATCACCCGCCCATGTTCCGAGGCCCGTGCTCTTCCTTTGAGCGGTGGTTTGGGTTGCAGGCTTGGAGGTTTGGAAGTTGAGGGTTGAATGGGCGAGTCTCGCACGCCTCAGCTCGTTGTTTTTTTTGGAGGCCCGCGACCTCAGGCCCCACTTCGATTCGGCCCGGCAACTTCCTGTCAGACGTCCGCGGCCGTCGGCTCCCGAGGTTCTTCTGGCGCGACCCGGAGGAGATCATGCAGCAGGAGGAGGACTGTGGCCGGCAAGCTCGTCTTGAGTTCGCGGTAGCCAGAGGGTTAGTTGCACATGTGTTCGAGCAAGCGGGCCTGGTCCGCTTTAAACGGAACCTAAAGGCGGTTGTTTAAGCAATGATTTTCAAAGGGGCCCCACCCTACTGGGGGTGTCTGGATGGAAATTGAGTGGGGAGGGGGTCTATCAAGCTTGTTGTGAGCTTTAGGGTCTTATGCTGAATCCTTGGCTGATCCTGCACTAATCCAGGCTGCCCCCGATGAGACATGAGATAAGATTCCAATGCGGGCCTTCCCCTCCCTGGTTTCTCAAAAAGCTTTTGATCAGCCTCATTGAGGCCTTGGTGGAAGCCAAGGGGGGCTAGTCTAGGGGATGGGTTGGATCCTGACGAGCTTTCAGGGTAACTTGCTAAACTCACTCCAAGCAAGTCCTTTTTGTTGCACTTTCTGGGAAGACCGTTCTTCAGCGGGGAAAAAACACCACAAGCAGGAAGCCAGTGGATTCCACCCCCATCCCCATGTGACTCACTGGCGGTCCATCCTTCGGCTTGCAATAGGCTGAACTTCCCCAGCCTAGTCCGACGACCTGCGAGTTGATTCCCCCGCGTGTCCGAACCATTTTCTTAAGTTGCCAAAACTGGGATCTTTCTTCAAGTCATTTTACATGTTGAAGCTCATTAAATTCGGGCAATGATCAAAATATTATTTTGGTTTGTGGGCAACATATTTTTTTATCTTGAGAGACCTCTGCACCGGCCATCTTCTGGTTGTGGGTTCGGTACTTTAAACCCATTAAGTAAGTCCTGATCGTTGGAGAAAAAGGTGTGCGTTTGGCGTTGGACAATTGGTAGACGGGGTCCTTTTGTTTTCCGTAGGCGGGGGGGGGGGACTTCAAAGTTCTACCCTTGTGACCGGGTCTTTGGAGCAACCTTGTGTTTCCCGGCAGGAGCCGGTGCATCAGCAAGAGTGGACCGCCCCAGTGCAGCAGACCTGGGAGGGCGCAGGCGGGAGGAATCGAATGGGATTTGTCTTTGACTCGGGGCCATGTGCGTGTGTGCGTGCATGCGTGTGTGTGTGTGTGATCATTTGTGTGTATGTTTGTGTTTGAGTGTTCGTGTTTGTGTCTGTGTCTGTGTCAGTTGTTTTTTTGGTGTGTGTGTGTGTGGGTGTGTGCGTTTGTGTCTTTGTGTGTGTGTGTGTGTTTCTGTGTGTGTGTGTGTGTATGTGTCTTTGTTTTGTGTCTGTGTGTGTTTGTGTGTTTGGGTGTGTGTGTGTGTATTGATGTCTGTGTTTGTGTGCTTCTGTGCTTGTGTGTTTGGGTGTGCGTGTGTGTCATTGTGTCTGTGTGTGTCTGTGTGTTTGTGTGTTTCCTTTCTAGGCTTGCGTGTCTGTGTGTGTGTCTGTGTTTGTGTGTTTGTATGTGTGTATGTTTGTGTCTGTGTTTGTGGGTTTTTGTTTGTGCGTGTGTGTGTTTGCGTGTTTCTGTGCTTGCGTGTTTGTGTGTTTGCATGTGTGCGCGTGTGTGTTTGCGTATAGGCTTGTTTTGTCTTTTTGTGTGTGTGTGTGCGGTTGTGTGTTTGTGTGTTTGTGTGTTTGTGTTTGAGTGTCCGCGGTGCTTGTGTGTTTGTGTGTGTGTGTGTGTGTGTTTGAGCGAGTTGGTTTGTGTGTGCGAGTGTGTCTTTGTGTCTGATTGTGCGTGTGTGTTTGTGTGTTTCCTTTCTTGTGTGTTTGTGTGTGTGTGTGTGTGTTTCTGCGTGTAGGTTTGTGTGTGTGTGTGCGGCTGTGTGGTGTGTTCTTGTGTGTTTGTGCGTTTGTATGTGGGTTGGTATGTGTGTTTGCGTGCTTGTGTGTGTATTTGTGTTTGTGTGTCTATGTCTTTGTGTGTGTGCGTGTGTTTGTGTGTGCGTGTGTGTTTCTGTGCTTGTGTCTTTCTGCATTTGTGTGTGTAGGTTTGTGTGTCTGTGTGTGTGTGTGTCTGTGTTCGTACCTGTGTGTGTGTGTGTGTGTGTGTGTCTGTGTTTGTGGGTTTGTGTGTGTGTGTGTGTCTGCGTGTTTCTGTGCTTGTGTGTTTGTGCGTTTGCATGTGTGTGTGTGAAAATAGGTTTCTGTCTGATTTTTGTGTGTATGTTTGTGTCTTTGTGTCGGAGTTTTCTTGTTTGTGTTTGTGTCCGTGTATGTTTGGTTTTGTGCGTGTGTGTTCGTGTCGTTGTTTGTGTGTGTGTGTTGGCGTGTGGTTGTGTGTCTCTGTTTGTTTGCTTGTTTCTGTGCTTGTGTGTTTGTGTGTGTGTGTGCGTGTGGGTTTGTGCGTGTGGCTGTGTTTTGTGTGTTTGCGTGCGTGTGTGTGTGTGTGTTGTGTGTGTTGGTGTGTGTGTAGGTTTGTGTGTTTGCGTGCTTGTGTGTGTGTGTGTGTAACTTGGTTTGTGTGTCTCTGTGTTTGTGTGTGTGTGTTTGTGCGTTTGAGTTTGTGTCTTTGTTTGTTTCTGTGCTTGTGTGTTTCTGTGTGTGTCTGTGTTTTGTGTCTGTGTGTGTTTGGGTGTGTGTGTGTGTATTGATGTCTGTGTTTGTGCGTGTGTTTCTGTGCTTGTGTGTTCGTGTGTTTGTGCGTGTGCATGTGTGTGTTTTGTGTGCGCGTTTGTTTGCGAGCGATTATTTGTTTGTATGTTTGTGTTTGAGTGGTCGCATTTGTGTCTGTGTTTGTGTGTTTGGTGTGTGTGTGTGTGTGTGTGTTTGTCTTTGTTTGTGTGCTTGTGTTTGTGTGTGTGCGCCTATGTCTTTGTGTGATTGTGTGTGTGTGTGTGTGTGTGTTTGCATGTTTCCTTGCTTGTGTGTGTGTGTTTGTGCATGTAGGTTGTGTGTGTGTGTGGCTGTGTTTTGTGTTTGTGTGTGTGTGTGTTTGTGCGTTTGGGTGTGGGTAGGTTTGTGTGTTTGCGTGCTTGTGTGTGTGTGTCTGTTTGTTTGTGTGTCTATGTCTTTGTGTGTGTTTGTGTGTGTGTGTGTGTGTGTGTTTGTGTGTGTGCGTCTGTGTTTTTGCTTCCGTGTGTTTGTGCGTTTGTGTGTGTAGGTGTGTGTGTGTGTCTGTGTTTGTGTGTTTGGGTGTGTTTGTGTGTATGTGTATTTATGTCTGTGTTCGTGGGTTTGTCTGTGTGTGTGTTTGCGTGTTTCCGTGCTTGTGTGTTTTTATTGCGTGTAGGTTTGTGTGGGTGCCTGTTTGTCCGTTTGTCTGTCTGTCTATCTGTCTGTCTGTCTGTCTGTCTGTCTGTCTGTCTGTCTGTCTGTCTGTCTGTTTCTGTCTTTCAACCTCGCAGTGTTGTTGCCGGTTTAAAGAGGTTCTTCTTGGTGGGGTGATGTGGAGGGCAAAAAGATGAATGAGCCGCAAACCATTGTAGTTTGCGAAGCTGTCACTTTTTCCTTGCTCTTACATGAAAGTAATCGAAGCTGCATTTGCTTCAGTGCTTTGTTCCTTCTTGTGCTTGTTTAAACGCCATGGTACTAACGAGTTGTCGCAAAGTAAACGCACTTGGAAGAAACATCACCCTCGATCAACTCTTTTTTGTTGGTTGTTTTGAAGGGAACGCCCCTGTCCTGACCCCCCGAAAACCTGACACCCTAAAATCAAGGACAGAACAGGGTGGAACCGGACGACCCGTACAATTGTGTTGTTAGATAAGAAGGGAACACTCGACAGAAGGAGTTATTCACCGGGTGTTGCTCTAAACCCGATTGTTAAGTGTGTGTGTGTGTGCAACTTTGTAAGGTTTGAATCCCCCAAGGATTGGAGGCTGTTGAGTTTCAACCCCATCGCCTTGAATGGGGTAGCGCTTTCATTGGTCGTGGCCCCCAACCCCTGTCTTCGGGTTAGACAAGCCCAGCCCGAAGCATGATGAAAATGTCCAAGCTTTTCCAAAATCCACGTCCTTGATCCACTGGTAGAAGGTGGAAAACAAAGGGGGGGGGGGTTCTGGATCCACTGGTAGAGGAAAGTGCTGAGAGGACCCAAAACGCCTAGAGAGCAGAAAGTGCTGAGAGAGTGCCTAAAAAACCTGCAAAAACCTAGGCCTCGGGCACTGTTGGGCTGGGGGGGGGGGTTTGATTTGCCAGGCACCGGGGGCAACTGGGACGACATGACCAACGCGCGGGCGACGGCTCCTGGGACGCCCCGGCCGGCGCCGGAGCCGGCACCGGCGCCGGCGCCGGCGCCGCCACCGGCGGCGACGACTGGAGCGCGCCGCAGGCCACCGGCGGCGGCTGGTGCGCCTCGACGACCTCGCTCTCGGGCGGTTTTGGACTGGTGGAAAGGGGAAACCCAACAGGCCAACGCCATCTTGGGCGGGTTCCACTGATAAAAACAGGGGTAGGTGTGTGTGTGTGTGTGTGCGTGATTTGTTTTTCTTTTAATTTTAAATGCTTGATTTAGGGGGAACCAAAGGAAACCGCCCCTTAAATTGGGGTCGGGACCACATCGAATTGGAATTGGTCCCCTAAAATGGTGTTCCTTTTGGATCCCCTTTAAATGCCAACCACAAAAGGGGGCCCGAAATCCATTCTGAGATTGGATGTTCAGCCTAAGTGGGTCGTAAAGCCCTGGATGAGTATTGAGCATTGGGTCCCTCAACGTGCTTGCATGTTTCCGGCACCTTTTTTGGTTGCTCTCAGAGGAAGCCAGTGTTTTTTTGGTCAGGAAATCAGGCATCGGCCCATGGTGCGCACACCTCATCCAGGGCGCGTTGTTTTGTCATTTTATTGTTCTTTTCTTTTTCTTTTTTTTTGGGGGGGGCACTTGAAGTGAGTTTTCCTTGGAGTGATGCTTCAAAGCAAAGTAGAGGAACTCTCAGTAGTCCTTGCCGACGAGCATTAGCCAGCTTCGGACGAGCGGGATCTCTAGGAAACACAGTTTGCCGCAAGCAGAAACTGATCTGAGCTAGACGCAACTTCCAAAGCCCCTGTTGGCCATTGAGTAAGGTGATTCTACCTGGTTTACTGGGGATGGCAATCAGACTAAGACCTATATGCAAACCTATGTAAGCAAGCGGCAGGATTGGGAAAAGCATCGTGGTTTGCAACGAAGGAGCCATCGAGTTTGCCACCTCAACCAGTGGGACACCCAATTCTGGGGTCATTATTTGACGGTTTCTGGGGGTAATCAAAGTCAGAAAATGGGGCCTTTTTAACCCACTACTTGGGTGACTTTGATCATGGCCAAATAATGCAGCCAGCAATTCCCGTCAATCTGTTTTTCGCGCAGCGCAAATCGAGCACTACTGTTTGTCGCTTGCTGCTGGGGTCTGTGTCACAGCCTCAAGTTCCTTTGGCACGGGAGACCCACCTAAACATCCTCAAAAACCCAAGCTTATCTTTGGTGCAGGCTAGGACTTTAACTTTTGCCAACTAATTGGGTTTCCATCAAACCGCTAGAAGTTAACCTTTTAGCAGGGGAGCAGAAAACAACCGAGTTATGTGTACTGTCATTTGTGAAGGGAATGTCCAAGCGGCCTCTATAAATTTGAGGTTCACCAAAACCTGATTGAGGCGCAAAATTTGACCGTGGCTCACAGGGCTAAAGGGCATACATCAGCACCGACTCCAGGGGCCAGTGAAGATCCAACGTTTCGGTGTTTGGTGCTTTTTCAAGGGGAAGATGGACAATCCCCTTGTTGGATAATTTGTACATCAGCTTTTTCCAGGTGATTAGACTTACTAGACATATGGTATTGTTGAGCGAGTTTTCTTTTGGTGTGATCCTTGAAGATATCGTTTGGGCACCCAAAAAGGTCAATTTGGAAACTTCCCAAGATCCACTGAACAGATTCCTGTCGGTCACCCGACCCTTTTCAACGTGCGAAAAACTTGCATCTCTTTTGGCAATTTTATACGAGCGGTTGGCATCTTGAGAAGGATTTCTGGGTTGGTCTCCAAGGGGAATTAAATTCCTGATGGTTTGGTGGCTTCACACACCACCTTGTTGAGGATCTTGTTTGACATGACTCTACGTCGGGTTCGCTAAATTCGGACCAGAATCAAACAGATCATTCGTCGGGGATAAAAGCTGAGGTAGAATGATTAGAGTCTTCTTCTAGGTGTTCCTTTTTGTTAAACCGAGCCAGTAATTTGTAGCAACAAGTGGCAAGCTTTTGCTGGGGGTCAGTGAGTCACCAATCCAGTACACTGCATGCCTTGCTTGGAGGCCAGCTCAAAAGCCATCCTTTTCTTTGTCCAGGGGTTGCAGACAAAGGAATGCCGAAACAAACGATTTCTGCATGTGTTTGGTTTGTATTGTTTCACTCCTGCAGTTGATGGACTTAAGCAAGGCATGTCTAATATAAGGGTTGGCCAGATAGGAATGGAGGGTGGGGCGGAGGGGTGGATACCCTTGAACGAAGTCAATTGTTGCTTCAAGCCAAAGCCACCCCTTCGTTTTTCGACCAACGTTTGAGAGGGACCAAGAGGAAACCGACCATGTTGGGGGAGGGCCTAATTTGGATACAAACCCGTAGGTGAATTGCTAACGTGTTGCCATAGCACGAAGTTTATTCCTAACATATTCCCCCCCCCAACCCGCAACCCACCCGACACCTCGCCTTTCCTCCAAAAGAGAAACACGGGGGGATCCAGTCAAGACAGGTTGGATCCTAAGAAGAAAGGGACCCCCCAAACATGTAGTTGTGCTTTTGGCTTCCTTGAAAAAAACATTGAACATATCCAAGGCAAGTGGCCGTCCTACGGGATTGGGTGGCGAAACCTATGTTGCAGCCCAACGCCAGAAACATGAAAGAGACCTTCAGGCACCATTTTGATGTGAGCAGCTCTGTTCGTTGGTGGTTCTACCTGCTGAAACATGGGGTTCTCGAGAAACCCCACGTTTCTTCCCCAGCACGAGCAACTTGCTCTTCATCCGAAGCCGACAGTACGGATTGCCGAATCCTGCCAAGGAAGCGGCTGAGCGTGAGAAGCGGCAGATCGTGGGGAGCGTGGGAGAAAAAAAGGGTGCACTTCCAACCATTTTCTCCCCGCTCTTGCCGGAAATACAGACTGCACCATCCAACAGATCAAAGGGGGTTCCCCTACGATGGAGAAACTCCTGCACCATTTACATGGGTGGTTTCTCCCAATGTTCATTCGGTTTCACGCATCCAAACTGGTGCAGGAATTTGTCCGACACGTACAAACCGCCTCCCAAATACCATGCAGATCATAGGAAGCCGTTTCAACTGAGCGGAGTGGTTTTAATGGTAAAGGGGCAAATTGGCAAGGGGAAATATCAGGCGCGTTGGCATATTGCTGCACACAGGCGCACGTATCTAGTTTTGAGAGTCGCCTGGGGAGCTTCTCGCGTAGGAGTCAGTTTGCCGGTAGGCGCGCGCGCGCGAGTTGTCGCACGAAACACTACACCGCGTAGGCACATGTAGGCACTGTAACAGCAAGACTCCAATCGCCTAGGCAGGCGAATCGTTTAAGGTTGACATACACCACGCATAGGCCGTCCGGCATGATATTTGCGCACGGCGTAGGCGCCAGCATAGGCGTGTGATACGTCACTAGCAGTACCTTCCCAAAAAGTCAACTCTGCTCAACTGTTCGGAACTTGGAGCTTTTCAACCGTCGCTTTGGGGAAAGCCATGGCTAATTTGTTATTTCAGGAGAGACTAGATATGACACAATCTGGGGGGAGAAATGATCCAGCAAATCAAAGGGCACCAGGAGGGGCAACCCCCCCCTCCCCTCTCAGTTAGCTTTCTTTCAGTGCTGCTCGATGATTCTTTAAACCGACCCGTTGGTTGCCAAGGTGATATAGCTGTTTTGACCCTCATCGAAGTTGTTCCAAGTCAACGGTGCTTTCCTTCCAAGACCGCGTCCAATTGAATCCTTCGGACTTGCCGTTTCGCTTAGCCCTCTTCTGGCTTGAGCCAAACCTATTTCTAGGGGTTGATTCCCCATTCTTTTTAAACATCGTTGTTTTCAAAAACCAGCTGTTTCCCCTGGGGTTCTGATGATTTTCTGATATTTGAGTTTTTGCTTTGGTGTCATGGCGAAGCGATGGCTTCCTATCTTGGCCTTATTGTCTCCGAGCCTCTTCGCCGCATTCATCCAGATCGTAGACATCCTGGTCAATGTGGCCACGCACCAAGTCGATACCATCCGCATCCTGGCGTTCGGCTCCCAGCTATACCTATATTATTATATGTCCATAGGTGTCCTTTTTGGTTGTTTGGTAGAAAAATTGATGGCCCTGGTTTACCTGGTGCTTTAATCATCTACCAGGGCCATCTATTTGCCCTAAAGGACACCTATGTATTTTTCATATTCCTGGGTGGTTTTGTCTGATAGACTTTGAAGGGCCTTGCGACAGTGGATGGACAAAACAAGTCTGCACCGCTTGGGGGGCATGAAGCCCAATGAGTACTGGGATAAACCACCTACCAACTGGGATTTTTGCACATCCACAGTATCTCACTTGAAGCTGGACTTGTTGGAATGGATCAAAGGCATCATTGGGAACGTGGTGGTGATGCTTTGGGCTGGCATTGTGGTGGATTTGGACCTTTCAAGGTCCTCGTTTCTAAAGAAGCTGCCGTTGCTTTGGATGGGCTGGGCAGCTGCAGCGCTGATTTACCTGACGCTCAACATCATTTTCGCAGTCCAGGAGTGGGGTTGCCAAAAAGGGGGGGAAACGTTCAACCAAGAACTCAGGGATCCAAATCTCAGCAAGCAGTGTTTCATTTTGGTTTGTCTTCCGCAAGCCTCCGGCCCCCTCTACCCCTGGGAGTGGTTTAAGGGAAGTGGCACCGATGCATCGACCGTCCACAAGCAGAATGCGAAATGGAGGGCCAAACCTCAAGAGTCTCTTTTCGTGCGCCTCAGTTCAGGTGCCAAACATGGGTCGACATGTGACATGGGTCCACGTTTTGTCAACCGTGACCTCGAGGTCGAGGGTCTAGAGTCTAGGGTCTAGGGTCTGTGCGCGCCCCTTGGTACGGCATGTTTTTCGAGCCCCTAGCGGCAAATATGGAGTAATGCTGCCCCAGGATGGAGAACCCCTCAGTTGATGTGTAGGGAGGGTTCCATTTTAGAGCGCAACCTTCGCTTCCTTGAACAAACACCCCCAAGTCTGAGAAAGTAATCTAAATTTTAAAAGGTTGACCAAGTATGAAGCTCCAAGTATGTCAGGGGTTGATTCCCCATTCTTTTCAACCATCGTTCTTTTCAAGATCCGGCTGTTTCCCCCTGGGTTTTTGATGGTTTCCTGAAAAGAAGGATCTGGAAAGAATGGACATGGAAGGCACCCCTAGAAGTATGAAGCTGACTCCAAAAATATGAGTTTTGGCACCCGGTTTCGGCCAAGTGCAGGAAGGCATCCACGGAAGTGATGGCGAGTTCCGCATCGCGTGGTTCGCCTTTGTGCTTGCAACGGTGATGTTCAGCTGCGTTCGCGCGCATGTTCTGAGGCGCCTTGGGCTTGTCTAATCCGAAAAGGGTGTTGCATCTTGAAAGTCAACTGGCCATGGGTCAAAAGCGCATACCCCTTTTGAACATCAACCAATCCAACCACTAAAAAAGACTAAAATGGGCGGTGAATTCACCTACCCCAAAATGGGATTGCATTGGTTTTGACCCAACTAAATACCAGAACCAAGCTCGTGCCCCTTGCTTCCCAGGTCTGGGAACAAGAGGTAACTCAAGGTCGCCTTGTCCTCTTTGGAGTGCCTATGGATATCCGCCAAGCCCACTTTGGCGCAAGGGGTTGATTATGACTCGCCCGGCCCACTTTAAAGGGGCACGTTGCTTTCAAAGTGCCCAACCCAACTCTTTATGGCAGACTTTAGTTGGCTTCGCCCTCAGGTACGAATTCCTGGTTGCCAGGAAGCTGCCAAAGCTGGAGTCGGAGCCGGAAGGTCAGAGCCCGCAGATATCAGCCTGACTGGAGCTTCGAGTCACGAACTGACGGGGATGTCCCACGTTGGTCTCACAGAAGCGGTGGATTTCCCGCTGCGTCTCGCGTTGGACGGTTTGTTTTTGTTGGTCTTGACTGCATTACCCAAGGTTTCAGCGGATGAATTGGCCTTCATGGACAGAGTGTAAAAGTTAGTGGATCATTTTGTTTCTTGGGCCCACTTCGACCGACTAACATGGAACTGCACAGACCCCTGTAGAAGGACAACTTTCCTCTTGGAAGGGGGCTGTGTATACTCATGTTAGCTGGTGGGAGGGTACTGTTTGTTTGCCCGATCAACTGGAGTTGTTTATTGGGAACGCACCCCAAGAAGTAATTTGAATGTCCTGTGTGCCAGCCAGCCAAAGAGCTTCCCATAAAGTGCTGGACTATTGTAGGAAGACAGTTTGTTGTGTCTTTTTTGGGGGAACCTGTGTTTGGTTGGTGTTCAAGGGAAAACAAAGGACAACTGTGGGGTGCCCGAATTTGAGGCACCCCACAGTGCACAACTTTACATGCAATTCCCACACCGGGATTAAGCTTGAAGCAAAGACTAAGATCGTCTGGCCATAGTCTTCCCACAATAGTCTTCCTAGCAGTGTGTTTTTGCTACTTTTTGAGAAAAAATGGCGACCCCCTCAAAAAGGAATCCTTCACTACGAGGGGGGTGATCATTTCTCATCACAACCGGTCGCAAAATGACCCCCCACGATAGTCTTCCTGGAATTGTCCAACTCTTGGCCCATGTTTTACCCTCCTCTTTGTTCATCACTGGCGGCAAATATGTAAGATATTGCCAGGCGTTGACAGAGAAGTGGCCATTGTGGGAAGATTATGGGAAGATGATCTGAGTCTTTGAATTAAGCTCAATCCCGGCTGGGGAATCACATGTTTTTAAGTTGCGCAGAAGTATTGAACACCCTTTCTTTCTTTGTGCTTGAAAAGGCGCCTCGCTTCTCCGCGGCCCTTTTGCCTTGATACTTTATAGACAGAGCTGTTTAGTTGCAAGGACAATCCTACATCGGAGGTTTCTTGCAGGTTTGACAGAAGAAACAGGGGGAGAGAGAGAGCCCTCTTTCAACAACTATCCTCGCGCCTGCACCCTGACCGAGTCCGGTATGCAAGGAGACATGCTTTCGCATCGAACGCGATGTGCGCCAAGCAAAGACTTGCTGCTCTTCTATGCTGAACCTTCTTCACGCCTTCGTCCGCTAATCTAACTCAAAAGTGAGCCCTCAACAGTTTAATCCCTGTCCGACGCCCTTTTCCTACAATACTTAGCCTGGGGTTCAAAACACCATTGAAACAAGGGGTTCATATACCCACCAGTGTTTACTACTTGGGGCTGAACCCTAAAACTTACCCTCCCACTAGCATGGAACCTCTTTTGTCATGGTTTTCACGGCTCCTTTGGCGGGTTCCTTTGGTTGTGCCCGTAGGAGAGCAAGAATCATGCGGCCAGCTGAGAGCAGTCTTCATCTCACTTAGCTCATGACGCCGCTGTCAATCGCAGTTCGACACAGAGCTTGTTGTTTCACCGAATGGGTTATCTTACAATAGACCACTGGTAGTTGGTTTCCGCTTGGTTTCTCCTTACCACCTTTGATGCTTGAGCCTCCTGGACCCCCAAACCCTGCCACTCCCCAATCCCCAAGGGCGATTTTTCGTATCGTATTGCTTCCTCGCCGGCCGGCAGTGCTCATCGCATAAAGCGCCACGCCACCCGACTTGCACCACCCATTTGGTGAGAAAGAGGGTTGCTTTCCATTTTGGATTTAGACCTTTGGGAAATGATTCCTGGCCTCCAAAACATGCTCTTTTGAGACACCCACAAGCGAGTTACCACCAAAACAAAGTGTCTTGGGCTTTTCTTATTTCGGGTTTGTGAGTTGTGACAAAATTTAGCGCCACCTCCACGGATCGCTCTTAGAGGCCCTGTTCGAGCAAAGTAAAGCTTGGCGGGTCGCAGCCATACCCTTCAGCTTTACACTTTTAGGGTTTAGACATATCCCACTAATCCCACTCGTTGTGTTTTATGACAAAACCTTTTGTTGTTGCTTTTAGGGTTTAGACCTTTTAGGGTTTGCGTTTAGTTTTATGGCATATCCCACTGGAGTCGAACTTTTAGCAAGGGATCAGCTAGCCAAGCAGCGGGACCCGGCAAAAGACGCTCAACCCAAGCGAGCCCAGTGCTGCACCCCGCTCTGCTTGCCATCCCGCGCAATGCCTACGCCAGGCGGGGGTTGGGGTTGTGTCATCGGGGAACCCTCAAAGTGGTTGGTTTGCTTTTAGTTTCCCTTTAAATCCCCTGCCGGTAAACTACCCTCCAGAAAGACACACACACACACACACATTGGTCCAGTCATAGTTGCTGGTACGGGGGAACCTCCAAAATAGCATGGGGCACAAATTTGTCCATGTCCTCTTGAGGGAAGGAAGTGATTCTGACTGTGGCACACACACACACATGGCCCAGATTTCTTCACGCCCTGAGTTCATGGGATTCGTACACGTTGGGACGGCCATTTTAGCGGCAATCAAAAAAATTGGGTTTGTTTCGCCAATCTACTTAGCAAGTGAGTTCACGACCACACTCCGAAAGGATTGGCCAAGCAAACAGCTATAACAGGTGCCCAGCCGGTTTTGTTTTCCACTACATTGATCTGAATGTCACCGAACGTGTTTGGGTTTTCACTAGTTCCCAACGTTGGGTATGTTGCAAGTGCCTTGTTTGTGGCAGACCCAACCAGACAGGACCTTCAGAAGCCAAAAGAGCGAAAGCAAATGCCAAGACCACTGACTAAGCTGTTCCTTCCAAACAGTTTCCTGAGAGATGGTTTCCAAGCTTTCACGCCAAACGAGAGGATCATGTCGAAGTGTAAAATCCAAAGCAAATCAGACTTTCCATGAGTCGATAATCCCCAAGTTGCTGTCAATATCTTTGGTAGATTTCTGCTTTGGGGTCCGTTGATGTGAGTGACCATGTGAGTCGATCTGTTGATGTGGATGTTGGTTTTGGGCGCTGGTCATCGGCGCTAGGCTTCGACGACTCGCGAGGCGAGTGAGCGGTGGGTCTGGGTCTGTTGGGCGTTGGCTTAAGCATGGCTGCCATACGGGTGTGCGTGTGTTTGAGTGTTGAGGGTACTATGTTCAGCTTGGTTTAACGGGCCAAAAGGAACGCCACGACTTTGGGGTTCCCCCTATTCTGACATATGTACGTGGACAGATTTCCGCATGTTATACAAGCGCGCAAAGCCTGCCGCATCCCGAAGCTACTTCCCTTCGGGAAACACCCAATTGGGATCTCGAAGACACCCAGCATCTCTCAAAACCATCAGGCCACTTTGCCGTTCAGAGGGAAGCTGATGGCCGTGCTATGGTCGCGATGTGTTTTGGGTTCTGGTCCGGTTTCTAGAACAACCCCCGGATAAACCGAAAAGCACAGGAACAGCAGCGCGTCCATTCAGAAGCGTGTTTGTTTGAGAGTACCTTGTGCAGACCAAGGAGGGTTTCATCCTTTGGGTTTCTTTGAGAGGCATGAGACCCACGCTTGTCAACCAAAGGAGTCGTCCAAATCACTTTTTCTCTTCTGAGTGCCCCCGAACCCAAGCAAGAAGTCCTTTCTGTTTCGTGCATCAAGGGGTTTCTCCCCACTTCTGTGATACAAGAGTCGAGATTATCCCCCTTCATATGGCAGGTTTGTCTTTGAGAAGCCCTTTTGTGGTCATTTCCCACAGCCCTGGTTTCGCTTTTTGGTTCGGGGCCCGAAAACGCCGAGCCACCCCCCAGCACTGGTTCGGGTTCCCAAGCGAGGCCACTTCATGGCGCAAGCGCAGGCTCGTGGCACTTGGAGGATGGGGGAGTCACCACTTTGGGGCCCCCACCCCCACAGCGAAATCCGGGGGTGTATGAATCCGGGGTCAGCATTCGACTTTCGACAAGTTTGAGCCTTCCAGAGTTGAGTGGTGTTTAAAAACCCACATGGATCGACAGAGTTGGGTGACCAGCCAAGAGGGCATCTGACGAATCCCACCAGGCAGACTTTTCGCCAGACGTCAACGATGGAAACAGAGCCTCACGCCTCAAAGTCCCTTTTAGGTGTTCGGGGTGAGAGATCCAACCCCGCGGTTCGAGACCGGTGAAGAATCCCGGAGTAGCCTCTGGTCATAATGTTGACCCCAGAATCAACCAGAGGATTTATTAATCCGGGGTTGTTGCCAGCGACTCTACCATGGTTGGTTACATGTTTTTTATTCTTGCTCCATCCATGCCGGGAACCAAAGATTCGTTTTTCTGCCCGAGTGGAGGTGCCAAGGGTTAGGCGTCACTTGCCATGGCCAACAGAATCCAGAGGAGCTTCCCAGATTGGTTCATCTTTGGCCTCCCCTTAGAGGACCCTCATTTTCTTGCCACCGTTGATTCAAATTTCACTTTGTCTCACTTGAATGCATCTGACATGTCACAAGAACAAAGGCATTTGCCTTGGAAACAAGTTGGCTTTCGAAGATATATCCATATTTCTCATGCAAGAACCTGCATGTCCAACTCTGGTTGGTTGCGGAGACATTCCTTGAAAGCTCTAAGAATGCCGCGGTATTTGCGCTGGTACGGTGTCCGTTAAAGTGAGAAGGTGTTTTCTTTTCCGCGAGGGGGGGCTGACAGGGTTGCCCAAAGATTCAGGACCCCAATGCCGGATGGTGTTTAATCAGAAGCCAGCAGGAGACTGTGGCCATCTTGGTCTCCTATTGTGGTAGCACATTGGAGGGGTCTCAAAATGAGGGAACCCTCAGAGTGTGTGGCAATTCCATTTTTGCTCACCCACAATTTACGCCCTCAAGTGAGGTTCGGTGTAAAACATGCAGTAGGTCTATTTTGGTCGGGGAGGGACATCGGGGGACTCCCCAAATTTCTCGCAGAGACCGAGTTGGACTCACCAAAAAGGAAGCGACTTTCAGCACCCCAGGGTTCAACCCCCGATAAAGGAAAGGCAAAGGACCCATTTTGGATGACAATCCGGTAAAGAATGGTGGTTATACTGTGGATGGACGAAATCCTGCACCACCCAAGCAACCATGAGACATCATTTTTTGTTGGTATTTGCAGGGGAATCAACATTCCAATGTTTCTGAGGTGGTGCGAAATGGATTTCGTCCATCCACAGTATGACCATTGTTTCAATAGTGTAGCAGGTGAACCACCCATTCTAGTCTATTTTAGTGGGGATTGCGATATTCACTGGGGGTACGGGGCCATATGACCATTGTTTTAATGTTGGTAACTGCATCCCAGGGAGCGGTGCTGTTTCTTCCTGCGCCAGGCCAGCCCCATGTGGCTTCAACCGCCGCAGGTCGGATTAGCGCGCGCGTGCAGGGAACAAAATCGACTATGAGGCCCACTGGGCCAGAGAAAAACCCGACACTCCCAGAGGCGCCGGGAGGTAATTCGACTTTTTGGGTTTGGGTCATTTGAGTGGTGAACAAGAAGCTTAGACGTTTTTGGGCCCATCCACTCAGGAATTCAGAAATTATTCGACAGAACCAGGCCCTCAGAAGGCTTCATTACCTTTCCCCGGCAGCGGGTTCCAGGGTTTGGGGCACTCGAGCCAGGTGCGGGAGGTGCCAGCAATGATTTCGGGCTGGGTGCGTCTTGAGCGTTTTAATCCCAGACGTTTGTTTGGGGCGCGGCTTTACCCTTTGGATTTTGGCCCAAGGTTGAGGTCCAAAAGACTGGGTCTCAACATCATTGGGAATGAAGCTGTGACTGGCCAAGTGAAGCAGGTTTTTCTTTGGCGCAGTTTGCTTGGATGTTAGGACTTTAACTTTTTGCCAACTAGTGGGTTAAGCAACCAAGTATTTTTGTTGGGGGTCTGCCAGGGCCTGCCGCTGCCCTCGCCCATGCTGCTGCAGTGGGAGGACCCTCGCTTGGACTTACCCACCGCGGAGCAGCAGTGCAGCCCTCAGATCTCAGATGTGCCGGCGGGTTGGCTTTCATAAGGTCCCCTTCTTTTCGCGCGAGTATCTCTGATTTTCTGCCCAGGTCGTGAGTGGTGTCTTTTGTCACATGCTACACAGACTCGAGACAAAGCTGAAGCTTGTTGTGCATCAGAGTTAAGCGCACGTCAGTGATGGTTTTGTTGGGGTCTCGTTTCTATTCCAGCAGACCAGATACCTGGCAAGCTGGAGATTTTATCCCCCCTTCGAAAGTTATTGGGGGTGGGGGTGGCGGGGGCCCAATGTCTGTTCTGATTTTATGGCGAGCTCACCTAGAAGTAGAACGAAATTACCAGAACAAAAGGATCCTCTACTTGGGGATGCCGGTGTTGGCATGATTACAATTGCACCCGCCTCCCCCACAAGGCAGGTGCAAGATGTGGTTAAGCAACCAGACCCTGGACCCCTTTCAAAAGGGGTTGGCCAACGGAGTTTGTTCGAACCACTTGTTTAAGGAGGGGGTTGGCCCAACCCTATTCCTCCTGCGGCTTTTTTTCTTCTTTTTAATGGCGAGTTTGGCAGGGACAAGTGGATGCTCCAAATTTCCAAACCAAAAAAAAGACGAGAGCCAAATGTCCACACACAAAAAAAATCAAGAACCAATTTCCCAAACACAAAAAAACCAAGTAGGAACCGGGGGACTGGCGCCGATTCTACCATGTCCCTTGCGTCAGTGAAGCGAAATCCGAGGAGTGACCTGGCGAACAAGGCACATCAGTTGGAGGCGTGTGTTTCGTGCGCACAGGCTCCGGTCCATTGGGGGCACTGAATTTGTTAATCAATCGAACTCGGAACATGTCAGGTTTGCAGCGCCGCCATTTTTTGGGTGTCATGGTTGTCTAAAGCTGCGTTCGGTAAAGTGAACATTTGAGACTCAAAGTTACTCTGTTTTGCTTTAAGCCTCTGAATAGAGCGTAATGTTGATGATGTCTTGCTCGAAAAAGACAAGCCGCAAGCATGGCTTTTTTGTTTGGAGGGAAAGTTCAAAGTGGTCTTCCGAGTTGCCAAAACTTGGCGTATTTCTACGCCCGGTCACCAGGGTTGGGAGCCTTCCCTTTTGAGTGAAAATCAGTCATTGAGAAGGCCAGCAGTACCACTGTTCTCTCTCTCTCTCTTTCGTTTGTTTTTTTGTTCTGTTGTTGTTGTTTTTTTGGGGGGAGGGGAGATGGTCTTGTTTGTTGTGGTGCAAACTATTTGTGTGTCTTGCGGGTTCTTTGCGCTGGCAACGTTAGACGGCACAGTCCGACGTTGCCGGTTTGGTAGCGATCAATTGCACAAGGTGTTGGATCCGCAACGCGAGACTCAGGGTCCCTTTGCGAGGGGTGAGTGGTGCGCTAAATGAAACTCACGGGACAATTGAATTCAACGGTGTTTGATGGGTTCCCCTTGAACATCAACCCTGTTTAGTGAATGCCTTTGCAGTACCAGACATAGCTTGCCTTTTCAAATTTCGCCTCTTGCATGTTCCCTTCTAATCAGCAGAAGTTGCTGTTTGTTTTGTGTTTTTTCTTTTTTCGCGGGGCGGCCAATCCGTCTTTGCTGTTGCCTCCAAAGCCATTTTACATTTTGGGATAGACTGTATCTATGAAACAGAATCTGAACACATGCTTTCTGTGTACCCCAGACGTGGGCTAAAGTGCTTTTTCAGGGTACCCTATTGAGGTGGGTTGTTTGGGTCCACCCATTTTGACCCATACCCATGTTTGTGGGTCAGTGTCTTTCAGAT
The DNA here is from genome assembly GCA_963377175.1 of Effrenium voratum. Classification (NCBI taxonomy): domain Eukaryota; class Dinophyceae; order Suessiales; family Symbiodiniaceae; genus Effrenium; species Effrenium voratum. The sequence continues at coordinate 513,308 of CAUJNA010003638.1, forward strand.
CTCTGTGGTCTTCGGCTTTGTTGGACGTGTCCTTGAAACTCTTTCAGGCTTTAAGAAACGTGCCCATCTGGCAGGTTCGCCAGATCGAGAAAACCCGCCCGAAAACCCGCCCGCGACATCCACGCCATCTCCCGCGAGTCAGGCGCTGCAGAACTACCTGGTCTCCCTGCAGCGGGCAGTGCAGGTGGAGCGCGAGAAGGCCATTGGCATGATCAATGTCTGGCATTCAGTGTTGATGTGGACCCCATATATGAATCAACCCTAGTCGAATAATAGGCGCGTCCTCCAAAAGTGGTGATTCCCCAGTAAACCCAGGGACCCTCCAATGATATACTGGGGTCGATGAATATGGGGTCAGTGGTTGTAATGAATAACCAAGCTCGCGTCCCATTTCAGCCATGGTTAATATTGATGGTGCGCGCTGTTGGATGTTGACGGCGGGGGTCACATAATTTAGTTTTTTTTTTTTTTGCGAGGGTGGCTCCCTTTGCTCCGCTTCCGTTTTTCCCGGCGCGTTCGCAACATGTAGGCACGGTGAGATGCTTTTTTTACTGCACCCGCTTTGCAATCATATGTGGTTGCATGAAAGAAGAAGTGGCACGCGGCACACGCCCCTCATGAGCTCAGAACCACAACTTCGTGTTTTGCACAGCAACCCAAACTGAAACCAAGGAGGGCAGGGCTGCCCTGCGGGTTGATCCCCTTCCGGTTCATTCCAACGCAATTCCGTACTCAGCCCTGGTGGGGGTTAACGGTGAGGGGTTTAGGGTTTAAGGGGTTTAGGGGTTTAGGGGTTAAGGGGTTAAGGGGTTTAGGGGTTGAGGGGTTTAGGGGTTAGGGTTTAGGGTTCTTTAATTTTGACCCATACCCAGATAGGCCCCAAACACGCAAACGAACGCAGCAGGTGACCCAAGAGGCGCCGAGCTGGGAGCAGCCTGCGGGGGCCCCAGAGAGGAAGAAACGGGATGCGTGTGTAGGTTTCGCAAAATGGAGGAGAAAATGGAAACGGTCCCCCAGCTAGGTGCCCTTTCTCACCGTTTCTTTTTTGGTTGGGAGGGTTCCCCTACTAAAATAGACTACAGAAAAAAGGGCACCCTTATTCTGACCTCTCTGGAGGACCTAGAAATGGAAACCTTTGCCTTTTTGGGGCCACTGAAAGCGGATCTTGAGACTCATGGGCTTGTGAGAATGGGGCAGCCCCCAAAATGATTGGTGCTCTTCTGGCTGGCATTTAAATCCATCATAATCCATTATAATCCATCCAAACCACGTTAGGCGTCGTGTACCCCTTTGCCCACCCAGCGAGTATGCATAGACTGACCAAATGTGTGGACGCCGGAAGAAGCGCGACAAGGTGAATGGGAAGCCGCAGGTAGATCAAGGTTGAAATGAATTTGAGCAAGTTCAGGTGAAAACAAGGCTTCCAAGATCGGATCGGGAAGATCATCAAGCGTTGCCCCTTGCATGTCGGGCTCGCGCTATCTGGGAAGAACGTGCGCAGCAGATCCTGGGAGTGGAATGCACGACATACCATTCCCTTTTGAGTCGCACCCTGTTTTCCCTTTTGTGGTTCCCGCCAAGGTGATGAACCCCGAACAGGTTCCTTTTTCGAACCCCGAAAAGGTTCCTTTTTCTACCAAGGTCACTGAGCGTTTGCCCCCTTTCAAGGTTACGCAACGGCGACCCTTTGGTCCCAGAAGGGGCCACTGAGTACCAATCTTCTAGATTTACTGCATTCTTCTCGGGGGCCCAAATCTTTCCAGAAAACAACCAAGGAATTTACTCTCAACAGAAAGGCCCAGGGCTGCGTGTTGGGGCGTGCCAACCCCGCTGGATTTGCCGTCGAGTCGGAGCTTCCCAAGCAAACAGCTTATAAGTTGGGAATTTCTGAGTCTCATCTTTTGTTGAAAGGCCCCTGTAAAGGCTGGATTCGTGTATCAGGGGAACGTGGACATGCCTCCTTATCAGTGGCAGGGAGGCAGGGAGGGAGAGACACCACGCAAAAGGTCTGCAAAAGGTTTCGGAATTATTGCAAATTCTTCAGTCAGCTTCAATCACATCCAGCCAAGGTCTCCTGACTCGCCGAGTTCCCGCACTTTTATGTTTGTGGGGCGAGACGTGGTAGAGCGACAGTTTTGGTTTTTGTTCGCCCCAAATTCCCAACCACACCCTCATGACCGGAGCGCCCGCAGATCAGATCGAGAGGCCAGCTGCGAGCAAAGCGCGCAGCTACGCTCAGAGGCGTGCGTTTCCCGAGCGGCGGGGCAGAGCGGGGCAGAGTGCCAACCGGGTGAATGGGTGCCTCAAAAGGGCACATGCGGGCCAAATTGAACATCACCTTTACCAGCTATTAGAAATATTCCCGTGTGAAGCAGGTGGCCCTTGCTTGTGTCCTTTTTTTAAGGAACATGAACTTCAGAAACTTGCCCCGGTTCACAAACTTCGTTTCAGAATCTTGGGCCTCCGACTCAGAAGCTTCGATTCAGAACCTTGGGGCCCCGATTCCGAAATTTGGTTATCCCAAGCTGGAAACTTTGTCGGTCCGAAAGGGAGACGTGCAGCTCCGGGGGACTGCCAAATGGCAAGAATGCCCAAATTGCCTTAAAGAAATCGGCATTTTTTTGGCAGGCAGCTGTGCTGCTGCGCGAGCGCACTTGAGCGGGTGTTCTGCTGTGCTGCGCGGGTGTACTTGAGCAGGTGTTCTTATAATTTGGCAAGCAGATATTCAGCGCTGCGCGGGCTCACTTGAGCGGGTGTTCTATTCCTTTGGCAAGCCCGTGTTCTTATCATTCGGCAAATACGCAGTGCTGCGTAGGTGCCCTTGCAAGTCATGGAGCAGGTGCTCTGATTGGCAAGGAGATACCGCTGGGCTGCGCTGGAGCATTTCCGCATCCAGGATTGCGGGCCTCTGTGATTTGTATACAAACTTACACATGTAGACATCCGTATATCACCGTATATCCGTATTATCTCTATACATAAGTAGTTATACTTCTACTTGTGTGCTAGTATATTTCTGCATCCAGGTTTGTGGGCCTCTGTGATTTAGACATCCGTATATCTCTATACAGAAGTAGTTATATTTCTACGTGTACCTTTTTTTCCCAAAGCTGGCACGGGCGTGCCAAGCCCAGCATCTCAGGCCCAAGCCGCAAGCCCGCAGCTTGCGGCCCTGTCGGCACCGCGCCCAGAGTTTGGGTTCGACGCGCGCGAGCGCGCCAGACGTGGAGACCCGAGGTCAAAGAAGTTAAAGGGAAACCAAAGGGAAACCAAAGGGGAACCAAAGGGAAACCAAAGGGGAGCCAAAGGGAAACCAACGGGTTGGAAGTTCTACAGCCCAGTTGCCCAGCGCCGCCCCCCTGTTTGTGCTTTTGGTTTTTCCACCCGCCAAAGAAGGATGAGTTTGATATATTTTTCCCCATGGCCACTGGGCATCTGAGAGACAGGGTGTGTTCACATGTTCACCAAAACCAACGTTGTAGAATGTCCTGCCGGTTTCTTGAAGTTTAGGGGCAAACGGGATGCCAAACAAGGGCATGATTTTGCCTAAGGGGATACAAGTTGGATGCCTCACCAGGGGCAGTTGTTTGTGAGTGCAAGGGAAATAATGTAATTTGGCGGGTCCTTAGACTTTTGGCTTAGTGTTTATGCCAGATCCCATAAGTTGATCACTTTTTGCGACGGATCAACAAACCATTAAGGTTAAGAAGTGCGGGGGAGGGGGGGGGGGGGGTTGGGATTCCGGGTATCTATTGAAAGGGTCAGGGGAACTCATGGTATAAGGACTAGGGTGTAAAAGAAAGGTTCCCGGAAGGTTTCCCCTGTGGCTGGTCGTTGGTATGACCTTCACGGGAACACATGTTTTTTCCATTGAACCTCCAAAAGGTGCGGGCCATTTTCCATCGACCAGCCAGAAAGGCGCGCCTGTCCAGCAGGGCGTAAGCATCACATTGGAAACTGGGCGGGGGAAGTTTTGGAGTGGCAGGGGTGGCATAAGTACTTTTGATCGAACAGAAACAGAAGACGGGACCCGTATGGCCCCCCCCTTCCTCGCCCCAGAAAATTTGCATAAGCATTTGATCAGAACCCCTTCTGAGAAGGTCCAAAGAACTATTGCTGGGGTGCAGGGTTGACTTTTGGAAAGCTGACTTTTCGAATGTGCCCGACTTGAGTTCCCTTCTTTGGTTTAATCCTCGTCTTTTTGGATAGCCTGAGTTCGATTTCGATCCGCTTTCTTGGCAACATGTGTTCGAAAAGAGGACTTTGGCTCTGAACTGGGCAGTTTTCCTTTGATTCCCCTGGACAGCACTCAGAAAGCTTTCAATCAAAGACTCCCTCGTTTTAGCCTTCCTTTGGCAACCATGCATTTGCGGATGGTCCAGATGAGCACGCTGTGGGTCCCGTTCGAGCTTTTGTCAATAGGTGTTTGCAGCCCAAATGTTGGAACTGCTGTTTGACCTTAGGGACTGCCCAGACGAAATAGTTACAACACCAACCTCATTCTCAGTGGTTTCCAGTTGGTTCCCATTTAAAACAACATCAGCCTCACAAAAAGACACCCATCTATTGAGCGAAGCATCCCCGCCGGCGATTTTTGAGGCAGTCGCATTTGGCCTTCTCGCACAAGACAACACGGGGGGGACAGACTCCAGGCACAACGGTGAATCTACACCAGGGAGCGTTGAACAAGCTGCTGCAATTCGGGCAGCTCGGGCTACGACGAAATCCTACGGCGCAACAGACACTGAGCTTGGGAGTCCACCCCCACACAGTTTATGCCTTTGGAGCGGTCTGAGATAGGGTCTGCTCATGCAAACACAACTTTAGCCTACCCAAGGACTGGAGAATGAGCCTTACTCCCTGCGAACAGTGAAGAGAAGGCAACAAAACGAGACGGCTTCGGAGATTTGCCTGAATGGGTGGGTCACGCCTGAGACTCCAGTTGTGGGTCAAGCAGTCATTGCGCCTTTTGGTGGGCGCCGCAACCCGCAGAAGGGCAATTCATGATCTGCAAGGCGCAAGAAGGTCCACACAATGCCAAGTGAGGCATTGGCAACATGACATCAATATGTCCCACATGTTCTTACCCAGTTAAACTCCTCAGAACTCATGTAACCATAGACTTACTAGCCAACGCAAATCTTCGCTCGAAGCCAATATTGTTTTATGGTATGTGTCACCGCTTGATTGTTCTACATCACGTGTCTCCTTTTGAGGCCCCAAGAAGCGTTTTCCAATGTGGAAATTGGAGACTTGAGCCGAGGAGAACATGGCGCAAGCGGAGGACTTCGCAACAAAGATCCACCAGCCACAGCCTCTGAAAGGTTTCCTTGGGCCGAAAAATCGCTCACCTACCCTTGTAAAAGTTGGATATCGCTCAACAACGTGAGGCGACGTTCCATTTTGCAGCGCAATATGCGGGGTCAGGCAACTGTCGTCTACTTGGCAATGGGAGTAGTCTACAGGGGGATTGCCGGGTTTTGAAAATACGACAAACTAACATGCATGGTGTTGCTTTGGATTTCCCTTTCAAACCCCAAAATGTCAATCAAGAACATGTTCAGGAATCGTTTGACAAACACGATATGTAGGCCACCTGGTGTCCGTAGTTTGGGTTCTGAGAGCTGCCATGTTGACCTGATGTATAAGACAATCTGAAACAGGGCCCCTTATAAGATACCTTTGGGCCAGTTGTTGAGGATCTCCTTAGTAAATCAATCCCTGCCCACGCCATGGCGTCTTGTCAGGAAACCTGCTTCTTGAAGAGAATATCTTCTGCTACCCCGCAGGTGGCGGCCGTTTCTTTTAGAAACAAAAGCCTCTTATATGGTTCTCACCAGTGGAGAAGCACGATTTTTTCTTTCAGGGGACCAACAATGTGTCTTGCGGTTTGGGCTGATGTATTCTGAGCTGATCATGGCGAGCTCACTTTGGGGGTAAGACGAGCTCGGGTGCCTTACTGTAGCATGGTGACTCTATAGTGGTTAGGAAGTGCAGATGTGACGGTTGCAAGTCAAGTCTTCATCCGGAGTTCTTACATGAGCGTGACATCATCAAAGGGAAATTCAGCCAACATTGGCCATCAACCAGTGTTATTAGTTCAACTGGCTTAAGTGTTATAAATAGATCGACTGGAATATGGATCGGTGTCAAACCTAGTTGGGCTGCGGTTGAGGTTGTTTGTCACAGTTTGTTTGTTGCCTCATGGGCAGAGAGTGATGCTATTGCCAGCTCCGGAAGAACCAATAGCTTGTGCTCAGACTTCCCCGGCTTGTGTTGAGGGCTTACAGGTGTGAGTTCCGCTATGAGAGAGAGCGCCCATATGAGCCAAGGGCGTAACTCCCTGAAGTGGGGGACTGTCCTCAACCCCTCAGGGATGCCACCACCCACGTAGATTTGAGTCCGACTCAAGGGACCCACACGTGCCCTCAAACCAAATTAGCCCTTACCTTCTCAGAATATTCCTGGGCCAACGTTTGGTGCCATCTTATATCAAGGACTTCTTAACTAAAGTGATGAACACAGACACTATTTTTATTCGCGGTGAAGGGTTGAGCGGGGTTGCTCCCAAGTTCTACATGGCCACGCCCCAAGGGAGGATAAACTTCATTGCGATACACCTTAAAAAGGGGCAATGCCTTCGTTTTCATTCTGGTCACAGACCATAACAAAAATGGGGCATGTTGTCCTTTTCCAGAGACATTGGGGCAGCTCTGCCATGGCAGTATGGCTGGGAAGTTTGATAGGGAGCACCTTGGAACCTGGAAACGATGTTTGGTGGACATAAATCCAAGCCTAAACGATGTCTACCAAAGGGTCCCCAATTTAAAGTTCGCACCCATATACCAAGTGTGGCTTTGCGAAGTTTGGAGCTTGGATACATCAGTTGATCAGGGTCCACGACTGTTCACTAGGGCCACTGGGGTTGCTACCGATCCAAGAAGACGAGGGCCCAAATTTTCACCCTGATGTCAAGTGGGAGCAATCCTGCTGGATATAAACGGACATGGGCATGACTTGTAGCTCTGCTATTTCTCAGCGGCGCCTTAAGAGAAGCACGCCGGAACCAATTTTTGAGGGCTAATGTCGAGGCCTAAGAAAGCCCAATCAATTTGCGTGTTCTCTTTTGAGGGCACTCCTTTCTGAGCTTGATTTTCAGAAAACAAATACAAAGAGGAAGCCACTCATGTTTTGGGGCGCCCCTATTCAATCTACCCATTTGAAGCGCGGAATTTGGTCTTTGTTTCGAGGGAAGCCCCCCGATCCGAATCCGCCCCGCGCCTTGCGCCGCGCACTTTTTCCGCGCGCCTGCGCCCAGGTGGTTCGCCTCCGAGGGCCCAAAGATCAAAGGCTATCAGGACACGCCAGCGGGTCGCGGGTCGTGTCAGAAGTTCCGAGGCTTGGGGTCGTGGGCCGTGCCAAAAAATGTTTGGAGCTTGTGGAGCTTTTTAAAACACACACGCAAGATGTAAAAAGGGCCACTTGAATTCAAAGCTGGTGGGTGTCCTTGAAAGTGTCTTTAAATATCTAGAGGATTGAGATATCGTACGGGCAAAGAGTTCAAACTCAAAGTTTGGGATCTCATGAAGATTCACTGGCAGAATTACCAGTGGAACGGGAACGATGATTGGCATCATTGCCAGTTTATTCGGTGTGACAGATGTCCATCGACTTGGCGATTGAAAGCACAAGCATCCTCGAAGGGGCGCCGGTGAATAACTTGGCAACGCCGATGCCAGACCGCCGCCGGCGGTTGGGCGCCCTTTCTCCTTTTATTTCGCCCTCACTTTGTGCACCATTTGCGTCATCTCACGCCCGCCTGTAGCACCATGGACTGATATCGATCATGGGTGGTCTTGCTGGGAACCTGTTGGGCTTCTACAGCTTTGGGTCCATGTCTTCCCTCCAGACAGCCCAGAAAAACTGAATTGCCAAGCACGGGTTTGTGGCGGCACCTGGGGATGTTTGGGCTTGAAGGTAAACCTGCCATTCAAAGGCTTCCCTAAGGCTTGCAGCAAGAACAACAGAGACATTGGGATTTCCAGTTTAATACCCAAACAGGGTACTTGTTTTAGGGGGCAATCGGGGAAACAGCGGCAAAACATGTTTCCCTTTGGTTTCCCTTTGGCTCAAAATGTGGTTTCCCCGAAGGGGATGCGTTACGTTGCGTGTTTCCCCTTGGTTTCCCCTCAAATGAAAGTTTCCATTTTCCATTAGATTCATTTCCATTTGGCTCAGCCTCGAAATGAATTTTCGCTCAAACAAAGCCGGACCCAAACGAGCGAAACGTCTGCCGGGGGGGCGAGGAGTCGACAGATCCCTCCGTGGTCTTGGTGCAAGACATCCGCGGCATCCGCCAGCAGGCGGATTTTTTCCAAAGGGCGGTCCCCTCCAAGGAACAGAACCTGACAGCGGGGGCTCCCTGCGTTGCACCCAGTCAAACTCTCATTTGCTGAAGTGTTTTTTTCTCGTTGGTGGGAAAAACGTTTTGTTTAAACCCAATGTATACATCTTGCAGGCGACCTTAATCCCATAAAACTTATACGTTGGGCCAAGTGAGAACAAGCTATTTGATGGGTCATGTTCAAGGGGGACCTTAAAGGAGTTATTGTAAAACATGATTTGGCTTACGGTGGTGTGTTCTTGTTCACATGTTGCTGTTAAAGACTGACATAGTGGTGACTAGGATTTAGTTCTCTTTTGGTGGACATCTCAAGCGCATGCGAACTTGCACTTCTCTTTTCGGGTGGTTTAAGCATCACCAGTGATGGAGCTCGCTTTTGATGGGGTGATGTGCAGGGGACACATTGGAACTTGGAATCGTCGCAGATACGATTGATGTATCTAGCTCATGCTGGTTTTCGTGGTTTTGACACATTGGACTCTCAGAGGCCGTCTTTCGTTTGCCTAAGGCGAATCTGGTTTGAGATCTGCTGGTTCATGATTAGCAGATATTTGTGAAACAACTGTAGCTCCTTAAGATAATGGAAGGATGGCCTGGTAGCAACTTGTTAAATGTTTGGTTGTTCTCGCCCTTCTGGAGTTGCTGATGGAACGCGGGCAAGCGGCTTGGTGGTGTAGCTAGGTACCTTGAAACAGAAAAGTCCACCTCCGGTGCTTTGCCAAGCAAGGAGACCGCGCCAGTTAAAAGAAGGGCCTCTATATACTCTGATTCTTTACTCCTTTGATCACCAGAAATTCCGGGGACTTAGAGTTGATTTGTCTAATTCTTTACTCCTTTACTACAATTTCCGAGCTTGGTTTCAAAGCGCGGCCCATTCTAGAGCCTTGAGAGGCTTAGACCAGTGCTCAAGTCGTTAGCCTGGAAGCCGTCGAGCCTCTGTGCCGTGGAGACAACCATAGCAATCCTGTGTCAAAGGGAAGCCCAGTCCCCCGTTTTGTAGGGCTCGTCATTTCGAGAAGCCTCCCCATTTTGGTGGGCATGGCAACCACTGCAAAAGTTGGGAAATGAAGCTTTGGGAACAAGCATTCTCTAAGAAGAAGAGGGAATCCCAAGTAAAGCTCCAGAGTCGTAGTCTCCCCCCTTCCCCCCCCCCTTCCCAACCGCCAGCCCGGCAAAGAAGAAGGTAAGCGCCATGATCAGCGCCAGTGAGCCCGTCAGCTTGAGGATGGGGCTGTCGCATCTTGGGAACACACTTAAACTCCAGAAACAGGGTTGTGGGATCGAGGGGTTTCTTTCTCCCCACTTCTGTGATACAAGGGAAAGCCCCTTTATAAGAACAAAAGAGTCTTTGGGAAGCCCTTTCTGTTGTATCACAGAAGTGGTCATTCCCCACAACCCTGCTCAGAAAGGTGGCTTCGCACCATGCCGGACTCCGAAAGAGAACCACACCCATCGTCTTATCGTCTTGCTTCTCCTCAGTACCCATCAAGTTCGGACTAAAAAAGGAGGAGTAGTTAGTTAACCATCATCCGACCTGTTGGTGGCTTATGTTTGGTTTCCTTTCGAGTTGACGTTCAAGGTTTACATAGACCTAGCCATGTTTCCCAAAATATGAACCCAACGCAAACCGCCTTATTAATGTCTTTGGAGGAAACCAAACGGGAGAAGGGGGGTTGAATCCTTTTGTTTTTCGCAGGCTCCCCTGGCTTAGGTGATCGTGTCAACCAGGGGGTGGGTCCAAGGTGGGAAAACGGCCCTGACTTTGGGGTTTAGGACTTTAGGATGTGACAATTCCCAGCCACACAGTTCCTTTAAACTTGAAGACTTCCAGAATTGAGAGAGGTTAATGGCATATGTTGGGAGTAGCATTGGCCTCTTCATGTCGGCTTTCTGTGAGGGAGGTTGCCATGTTGCAGAACCATTTCTAAATTACACAGAACTATTTGTAAATTGTTCCTAATTTGCGGAGAGCTGTTCCTAACTCTAGGGGTGGGGAAATCCGCGGAACCTCACAACTGTGTTCCTTTTAGTTTCCTGGTTTGAACCAACCTTAGAAAGCGGCACCCTCAAAGAAACACAATCCACTGACCGGACCTTGTGGTACTATCAACGACTACAATTCTAGCCAGGCCAACCCCGCGATGAGTAGCAGATTGCAGATGCAGCAGTTTACAGTTTACAGAATAGAGATTGCAGACTACGGGTTGCATGATGTTGCGCGGATCTTCGATGCTGCAGCATGATGAGGTTTGGACCCGCGGTTTGCATCTGCAGCATGCAGCATGGATTGCAGATCAAGATGATTCCAGCCAGACCCCTCAGGGTCAGCGGGGTGCGAAGCGAGGTCACGAAGTCACTGAAAATGAAGCTGAGCTGGACCTGATGTGAAGCCTTGAAAGTTTAACCTGGGGCAAACACTTTCTTCAGAACTGTGGCTAGCTGGCCCCTGCTCGCTGCTGACCTGCTGGCAGCGGCTGCAGCCAGGGTTGGGTCGGGAACCCAAGGGTCAAGCGTGACTGCCTGCAATTGGGCGGTTTATTTTATTTGCTTTGGCTACTTAGGTCCTTTGATTTGTTTGGTTACTTTGGTCCTTCCGGCGGGTTTGAGCAACCGCTTGGCGTCCTGGCATGAGGCGGGTAGTGGGCAGCACAGGGCAGGGTGGGCAAGGTTACGCAAGGGACAACCCCAAATACGTGACGGGCGCCCCACTGGCTGAGCCGCGCAGCAGTGCAAGAGGAGCTGAGATGCAGTCAGCTTGCTGAGGACACAAACGCATGTTGGCCCACATTACCTTCGTGCTGCCACTTGCATAGGGAAGTGCTGAGATGCTGATCCATTGGAGTCCAGGTTTTGTGCATGCCTGCAGGCCACCCCAACAAAGATTTTCAATCAGCCTGCTCCACCAGCAGGGCAAGAGTGCCAGGTTTTGAGGATGCTAGTGTGACCCAAATGGGCCGGAGTCCGGAGTGTCAGGTTGTGACCCAGAACGGGATGCCTGGCCTTTTTTGCTGCCACCAGTTTTCGCCGAGCATTTGAGAAGCGCAAGAGGCGCTGAAGTCAGCCCACAGGACAAGTGCAGGGCGGGAGTGCGGAGTGTCATGGCGCTTTGTGCTGCAGCTCCTGTTGTCTGGATGTGTCCCATGGAGTCAGCCCGCTGGTGGATGGAGTGTGACCAAAAACTGCCATCCCCAAACACATGACATGGACTGTTTTTGCTTTGCTGCCACTACAGGCGCCGAGGCGATCGAACAGACCGCCCGTTGACCAATTTCAAAAAAAGGGTGCTCTTCGCAAGAGACTGTGAAATGAACCGTCCTTAGTTTTGGCAACTAGCTAGTGCTCGCTGTGAGCAGAGGCGCGGAACAGGGAAAAGTTGCAATCGCTAACATCTGGAGTTTGGGCTATTTTAGGCCAGTTTATGCGTAGTTCCTTGAAAACATTTTGATTGGTGCAATTTTTCAGCCACTGTAGGACCACGTTTATGAATAGTTCCGGGAACAGACAAAGAGGCCAATGCCCGTCCCAAGGCATATCCCACTAAAGACAAACTTTTCAGTTTTTGCCAGAAACGTATATTGCCCTTTTTGGGCTTAAGGTTCCTTCAAAAGGAGTTCCGGGCCAGGTGGGCCTGCTGGGCAGTCGCTGGCAGCAGCTGCAGGTCGGAGCCCAGCGGGGCTGCCTCTCCCAAAACGCGATAATCTCAACATTCTCGGAAGGAACCCGACAAAAAAAGGGCTGCGAAACGGGTCGGTTGCTTGACAAAAAATGTGTGAGCCGTTCTTGAGTCAACCTTCTGGAGTGGGATTGAAAAGTCAACGATACCTCCCTGTGGGGGGGAGAACTTTTCATATTTAATGGCCTGCGGCCTGGTTCCGCCGCCCCCACACACCTTAGAATTTCGGCCCGGGACGAGAGAAAGCACGCGATATGTAGACAGACACAGACAGACACAAAGACACGCAGACAGACACGCAGCGGGGGGGGAGGGTCTTCGCGGACACGAAGACAGACGCAGATGCGCAGGCAGACGCAGACAGAGCCAGACAGACACAAATACACAGACAGACACGCGGGGGGGGGGACACGAAGAAAGACGCAGATACGTAGACAGACACAGACAGACACAGACAGACACAAAGAGACAGAGACAGACACGCAAGGGGTCTTCGCGGACACGAAGACAGACGCAGACAGACCCAGACAGACACAAAGAGACACAGACAGACACGCAGGGGCAGGGGGGGTCTTCGCGGACACGAAGACAGATGCAGATACGTAGACAGACATAGACAGACACAGGGGGGGGCGGAGGGGTGGGGGAAGACTACCCGAAGCCTAGGGAAGAAGCCCGAAAGCACAGGACACGCGCGTTGTTTGGTCCCGAAACAGTATCGCAAGACTAGGAGAAGAAGCCGGAAGATTACGGAAGACTACGGGAAGAAGCCGAAAGATTGCGGAAATTTACGGGAAGAAGCTTGAAAGATTTCGGAAGACTACGGGAAGAAGCCGGAAGACTACGGAAGACTACGGAAGACTACGGAAGACTACGGAAGACTACGGGAAGAAGCCGGAAGACTACGAAAGACTACTGGAAGAAGCCGAAAGATTACGGAAGATTACGGGAAGAAGGCGGAAGACCTGGGGAGGGTGGGGCGGGGAGGGGGGGGGGGGGGGGGGGGGGGGGGGGGGGAGGGGGGGGGGGGAGGGGGGGGGGGGGGGGGGAGGGGAGGGGGGGGGAGGGGGGAGGGGGGGGGGGGGGGGAGGGGGGGGAGGGGGGGGGGGAGGGGGGAGGGGGGGGGGGGGAGGGGGGAGGGGGGGGGAGGGGGGGGGAGGAGGGGGGGGGGGGGGGAGGGAGGGAGGGGGGGAGGGGGGGGAGGGGGAGGAGGGGGGGGGGGAGGGGGGGGAGGGGGGGGGGGAAGGGGGGGGGGGGGGAAATCCAGAATTCCAGAAATCCAGAGATCCAGACATCCAGAAATCCAGAAATCCAGAAATCCAGAAATCCAGCCGACGTAGAAACCAGCCCCAAGGGCCGCCCCAAGGGACATATAGGTTATACAAATGTATATATATATATACATATATATATATATATATATCTACATAATCATATTCACATTAAACTTATAGAAAGCATATCAACAAAAGCAACACAGAACACACCGCCCCCATGCCGAAAGCATGGTCCATTCTGGACCAGGCATGGGGTCGGCGGATTGGGGGGGGCTTCTGTGTTTTCACAGTGATTGACCTTCACGCAACATCTTACATCACAACATGGGCTCAAGGCCGGTGCTTGTCTATCCCATGCGTCATCTGAGCGGCCTGCTGAGTGCCCTTGTTATGCGCTGGCGGCAAATCCCTTGGACTTTCCTCTGTCCTCGTCCTTTCCGCCTTTTCGTTTCTCGTTGTTGCATGTGTCTTTCCTTTGCTGTTGCCTGATCGGTGTTGACGTTGTCGTCGGTCAGGCTGACCTTCCCGTGCTTCTCTTGAAGGGTCAGAAACCACCTCGTTGGAGATGCCCCTCTTACTTTTTGATCTTCCTTGTCGTCTGCCAAGTGCACAAACCCGCCCTGACACTCTTCTGACGGCGAACACATCATTATCTTCGAGAACCCCAAAAGTCTCTTTGTCTTCGTCCCCGATGAAACCCTCCTTGGCCCTCCTTGCCTTCATCTTCAGCCCAGTCGCAATCTTCTTATTTGTCTTGTTCCTCTACCTGCTCGAAGATTGGGGTCCTGGACTGGTCCCCGTGATTTTGCCGAACATTTGTCAGTCAATCTCTCTCGCTGTTGGTCGGAGAGCTCGCGCTGGATGATAAAGAGCTGGGCTATCAGGCTGTCACTGGCGGGTTGCTGTGCCTGCGCTGCTGGCATCAAACCATTCCATGCCCTGAGCCTCCAAAGCACAACCTTGGATCCGAAGGGCGTCGCCGCTCAGCCTGTTCTTGAGGTGAGGCCCCTTTGATGGTTCTACCGGAGTCATGTTCATCCACTCGTCAACAAGCTCCTCATACCTGAGCCAGCAGACACACACTGGTGGCAACTTGGCGGCTGTTGGGCTCCAACTGCGTCCGAGATACCGAAACTCGCGGGGGACACGCTGTTGGTTTTGAACATGTCTCTTTCCCAGCCGCCTGCGCGCACTTCTTCCTGGCGTGTGTATTCTTCTCTTAAGTGTTACCTAGCAGAGGGCGAGCTTTCACTTGGTTGCCGCGCCAGGGAAGTTCACCGCACAAAGACACCCCCCCAAAGCTGCGGGGCTCAAACCAAAAATTCTTAGCAAACGCCAGAGAAGGCCAAACAAGTTGGTTGGAAAGCGGCGATCTGGGCTAGGGGGTGGCGTTGGCGCTTGCTTTTCCATATCATGTCCGTTCGCCTTGACACGCCTTTGCAAGTCTCGGGGAAACTTGTGCTATCCGCTCTCATCCCGATCTCTGTGAACCCCCAACAACCGTAGATACTTGGGCTTTCCAGGGCTGGTGGAGGAAACTCGGACAACCAATGTAAGAGCTAAGGCAGCTATCACCATGGCCCACAGGATTTCTTACCATGGCACAGATCTTTTACCATTACCAGGCAAGGCAACTTGAAAAAACATAGAGTTTTGGCAATGACACATGTGTGCACCCGCAACAAGGGTTGCTGTTTTGGCCGTTCCTCAGAGAAAATCAAGCCCCGAAACTAGAAAATCAAATTAGGTTTTGCAGTTCTCGGGTGGATTCCAAGGGTGCGTGGGGCCCAAAGAAAATCCCGGTGATTCATGGCGAGTTTCAGGGATGCACTTGGTAGTTCCGAAGCCAGTTCCCTGCGAGCATCTGTGCTCATGCCGTTGGGGATATCGCCTGAGCTTCTTCGTGTCCCAATTTCCAGGATAGAACAACCGAGAACATCGACCTAATAAACGCGTCAATCTGTCCGATGGAATGTTCAGAATTGCCCCCATCTTGCTTTGCCATGTTGCTTTGCAGTCACGCGTCGCGCCATGGTGACAACGTCTTTACTATCACTACTAACTTGGGGGGCAGCAGCGTGCGGCTGCCTAAATTGGTCGCTAACTAAAAGACAGCAGTCTAGTTTTGGCATAGACCAACCAATGTTGCTAGTTGTCCTTGGCCAACGGAGGAGCAGGGGCGAGGGGCGAGGAAATTCCGTTTCCGCAGTGTGACGATCGGGTCGAATGGGAGCAACCCTGTTTCTGGGCCCGGGGTCTCCTCCAAGAACAAATGCGGTTGTTTTGTTTTTTGAAGAAACATAGGGTCGACAAAATATGGACCAGACTCTGAGAATAAGTCTTTGTGCACGTCAGACTTGGGCCCAGGTTTGGGCCCAACTGGTGTCGAGAGCGTCAGGTGCTGCTGGGCAAAGAGGCCAGCCTGAGCGAGAGCGGGCGGGCCTGGAGCCCCGGACGGTGGATGGACGTCCACTTCGCACCAGTGGGGATGAATGTAACATATGGCTGTGGGTCACAAATAGGTACCCAAAATGGAACCCTGGCAAGTGGAAACATGGACCAAAATCTTCGGGCCCCTGTTGGTTTAATTTTGACCCACACCCATATGAATGTGACAGTTAGACTACTTGCTGGCTTGTGCGAAGCGGATTTTGTGCATATGTTTGGTGCATCTTGCTCTGATTGGCCGTTGGCTCGGTCTTTGTGGGTAACAAGCTTGGTCGTGCTTTGGTTTTGACCGAAATAAGCTTTACCTTTTGGAACATGATCGTTTTCCCACGTTGCCAGAAGTTTCCGAAAGCGTGGGGCCAACTTGACGTAAGTCGGACAGACAAGTTGAGCTTCTATGTTCCAGGGTTTTGGCTTGAGAAAGCCAGCGGAACGACACTGAGGCTCTAGCAGTTACAGGTCTCAACCTCAAAGTGCGTCCTTAAAAGGCCGTTGGTTAGGGTCTTGTTTTGGGGAGGCGGGGGTTGCGGGAGGGGGTAAACCTGTGCGGCCGTCGACAAATGCTGGGTCCTCACGATAGTAAAGGGAAGCATAGCGTGACCGGGCCAAAAAATGACCTTTGTGTAGGGGTCAGGGTTCCCTATGATTCCCTTGTGTGTGTGGCTTGCAGATCTCCTTTGGGAGTGTCCGTTTCACTTCAGTCTCCTTTGATGATTGGTGCTGTTGCAGGTTGAACATCCAGATGGAATCCTGTGGATGGGGGGAGCTCTGCTGGCCTTGACACGTCTTAGTGAGGCCTTTGTTCAGGGTTCCATTTTCCGAGCAAACCCAAAGTCATCGTAGATCAAAGCCCCCAGCAATCCAATGTCTTGACCAGCACAATCTCTTCAACTCCTAGAAGTTCCCCCCTTGTTGGGGGCGGATTTGACTTGTGTTTTTTGTGTTTGCCCAAATGAGAATTGGTCAAAATGGTCCAGCTTGTGGTCCATCGCGGGACACGGGACACGCAGACAACTCATGGCTGGACCCCCGGCCACGGACCGAAGTTAGGCGCCCAGCAAGGAGGTGGGACGAGCCAGGAGCTCGCTTTGGGGTTTGGCTGTTTGGCGCATCTTTTGAGCGAGCGATTTTTGGCGAGACAATTTGTGGGTCCTGGTCGCTTCAAGGACGCGTGTATTAGCTCGCCCGCGGGGTGGAATCAGCTCATAGCTTCCGTACTTGGGAAGTCCTTGTTTCATTGAAAGTTGAGAGTTTGCATCGCAGTTCTTCAGCGCCTTCCGGTACTCCCCGCAAAGTTACAAGGAACCTGAGGGGACCCACACAAGAGTTTCCTCACCGTTTCAATCTGGGTCTGGATGGTAGGAAGCCTCCGTCAGTTCCAAGGTCCTAGGTCTAGATTTCCCGTTTCAACAACTGTCCTTCTGTAGTTTTCTGTTCAAGAGGCTTTATGGAAATGGGGAATCAGACTTGGCTCCTCATTTTTCAAGCATCACCCTGTTGAGTCATATCAAATTGCGGCTTCCTGTGCGTGATGTTTGCGAGCAACAGATGCTCTAACCATGGTATCAGTCATGGGGGTTGAGCAGTGGCGGTTCTGGAATCCCCTATCTGTGTGATTTAATTTGTGATATTCCTGCTTACTCTGAATGCGTCCCTTGCTTGTTTCTACAGCATCATTAGTGACCGGGGTCTTTCTCATTGAGCATGTCAAGGGGGGAAACTGGTAGTTGGCTGATTTGCGCGTGCTCTTGTTGGCCAAGAGTGGGCTCATATATAGTCACTGGCCCCTATTAATACATAAATGCACCCTATTAATGAATACTATTTTCCCCAGACCCGACATCTTCCAATACTGAATCAGAATTAGCCGATACGAAGCCAATTAGCAAGTTTTCCGCCGACCCCAAGTCCAGTCTGAACAGGGAGCATATATTAGAACCAAGACTAGACCAATCCCAAACCATAAACCATGTGTGAAAAATCAATTCAACACCAGCAAATATCCACAAAAAGCTTAGACTTCTGCAGTTTAATTCCCCGGAAATTGCAATTTGGAACGATTTCTTGGGCCTGGAAAGGGTGGGCGCAGTGGAGCCCCCTTTGGAGCACCCCCCCCAGGCGAAACAAAGCAAAATGGGGCCCTAGCTCACGCCGCAAGCAGAGATGAGGGCCTTGGTTTTCCGAGGGCCCTTACTCGAGCTTGAGTTCAGAGAGCCCTATGGCCCCATGTTGGGCATAGCAAGCACTTCTTCCTTTGCCCAGCGCTTCCGGTTGCCAACCAGGGTTTCTTAGGGCGGATTCTCCGAATGTTGCGAGTAACCTAGCCAGACTCAGCAGCAGGGAGGTGTCCTTGTCCCCCAAGTTGCGCCATCACGCCATCATCCGCTCTAAGGTTCAACCCCCCATTCCAAGAATGGCAAGGGCCCGATTCGGATGATTTGACCCTCCCGAAGGGTAAAGAAGGGTGGAGAAATATGAACCCGATGGTGGTTATATATGAGCCCCCCTGATTTTCATGGTGGTTTGAATCCCAGGGTTGGTGGTGGTGATAACCCCAGTACCTTGTGGGAAGGTACCAAACCACCAAACCAATTTAATTCTGACCCGCGTTTGGTTCGAAAGTTGGTGACCGGCTTCAACGGTTTCCCCTTTCGGGCCACGGAATTTCAGGGTCCAGCCGTCCACGGTTCGCACCCAGGCTGCAGGCCTTCAGGCTGCAGGCCAGCGGCTGCAGGCAGGTGCCAGGGCTGGGCGTGGGCAGGGGAAGATGAGGCCTTCTTTGCGGGAGGAAGGGCAGTTTGTTGGGTTAAAAGTACTTGTTGCTAACCACTAACCGAGTAACTAGCACGGGAAGCATAGTTTGTTCGGGTTGAAAGGTTTCCCCCGGTCCCCCCCCCCCCGAATAAGCTAGCGAACGAGTCTGCAAGAGTTGTTTTTTCCCGAATAAACTGGCAAAAGAGCCTATGTGCAGGTCAAAGAGAGCAACCCTCTGACCATTTCATTCAAGCTGTGGTGACCATGCCCAACCCCCGCAGCTCCTCCAAAGCAACATGTCAGTCACATTTCAGCTCGTCAGCAAAGACCTCTTCTTTGCTTCCCTTCTTTTTCAGGGCACTGGGGCTATCCTGCCGTGGAGGTTCGACAGGTTCCATGTCCTGTACAGCTTGGGCAAAAGCAAGCTCATGTTGGCTTCCTGTCATCTGTCGGGTGCTTTCTGAAATCCGACTGAAAAGGCACAGGTTTTTCCTAGGGCCTTTTATCTCAAAAAGGTTCGATGTTCTGAGAATAATAGAACCCCTTCTGAGAAGATTCTGCAAACCTTTAGACCCCTTTAGCTTCCTATTCGGGGGCTGTTTTACAGGCTCAGCAGCTCGATTGACGGGGTTGAGTGATCAGTCCACCATCTCAACAATGTCTCCGGCGATAAAGTTGTTTCACGATCTCGACCCATTGGCTCTTTTCAGTCAATGAGCCCAGGTGGCATCCCCAACAGCCCCAGATCCTGAACTCTCCGAAACTCCCTGAAACCTGCCTCAAAAAGCCCTTGGGTAAAGATCCCATAGCTTTCAGCTGGCAACATGTCCGCTGAGAAGTGGTTTGGACAAACGCTGGAACCACTGCGGCAGTGTCAGAGCCCCACCGACGGGAAGGCGAAGAATGCCACGGAGCATGGCCGACGTAGGTTGGCCTTTCGACTGAGTGCTCTAGAGCTGTTGAAGGAGAATGGAGGAAGCCGTGTCCGGGCTGATTTCGAGTCTTGGCCAAAAGAAATCCACGATGCTCAAACAGTAGCTTATTGCCATGTCGAGCAGTGTCCCAGTCAAGGCCAACTTCATGGACCCCCCCAATGGTGAAGGATGTTTTTGCGGGCTTCCTTGTTGGTTTTCCTCTGTTGAATAGATCCAACTTCTCAGATACACCCATCCAGGGGTCTACGGACAGGTTCCTTTGGCTTCCTTTGAAACCCCTCAGGCCCTACCCAAAGGCACCCAGGATTTCCCTTTTTCTTTGTTGCTTTTTCCCTTTAAGATCCACCAACCAAAAGCGAGGCCTGTTCTGTGGCCACTGTGGCTCTCGGAGAAACACCGCAACGCAGGCAGAAGTGCCCGCGAGAACCTCAGCCGTTTCACGGGGAGCGACGTGGTCACAAATGCAAAATGTCAGGTCACCAAACGCTTAGAGCGGGGCCTTCTGGCTTTGGCTGAAAGGAACCTCTGAGTTTTGAAACCGACTGTTGTTTGAGGCGGCCTTCTTTGTAAACGAAGGTAATCAATATGTTCATTCATCCTTGGCCGGATTGTCAACGGCTATGCAGGACCTTTTCCTTTTGAAGACCTCTGCCAGGGAACTGGGAGCCCATGCAATCCAGAAGGGCTGAGGGCCTGCCATGTGGTGTTCTTGCCTTGGCCAGGGTGAGTCACTGGTAAAGTTTGTTTCTCATGGCCGACCGCTTCCCTAGGCTGTTCAAAGGTAATCCTCAATCCTTTCCTTAGGTGACGCAAGGGGTTTCCTTTGTAGTAGCTTCCCTATAGGGATTCTGGATTAGGATTGGCCAACCCTCCATTTTGAACAGCCCAGCTTCTCACTGAAGCTTTGTGCTTGAGCTGCAAGAAGACATGATTTTTGATGGCAGAGCAATCAATAGTGCGAGAACCAAAGCCCCTTCCTCACTCCCCAGAAAGGATCCTGGAACCTTCTGAGAAGGGCTCTAAGGTCAGTTCTCAGAACCTTTCGGAGAGTAGGGGCACTGATGCTTGTGGTTACTAACATGGCTGTGGGTCAAAACCAATGGTACCATTTTGGGGTAGGTGCACCACCCATTTTAGTCTATTTTAGTAGGGATTGGGATGTTCACTGGGAGTACGGGATTTTGACCCATGGCCACATGTGTCGGTTTGCATGTTGTTTTTACGACAGGGTCAAGCAAGAATCAAGAACTTCGATGAGTAGCTCCCGACAGCATGGCCGGCGCGTTCTTCGGCACGGGGGCGCATATTTGCCCGCTAATACTTGCATAGGCAGCACGAGGGCAGACTCAACTTGCACAAATCCAGAAAAATCCTAGGTGCCCTGGGGCACATGCTCCAATCTATCCTTGTATACTCCATACCCGTCGGTGCCATCAGTCTAAAGGCGATAGTTCATGATTACAGCACGGACCCTCGCGCAGTTGTGCCCATCGGACAAGAGGTATCAAAGTCATCCCTTAAGTGGCAGGTCAAAGGGAAGAACCCCAGTGTCTGACTTTGCTACCCCAAAACAACAGTAAACGTACAGGCCAAGCCCACAGTTTCAAGAGCCGTAGCATCCGGAAACTGAGAACCGTACTACCCGGAAATACCTGAACTCACCTTAGCTAGCACGCAACTCAAAGTGTTTGGTACGGTATAGCTTCCTTCAGCCTTCATTTTAAGGCCTACAAGTTGAGACTTCCAGCCAACTGAACAGGCAGGTTGATTCTCTAGACTCAATATGCGAACAGTTCTTGCGATCGCGCTAGGTTGAGGTGGACAGAAAAGAACGCCTCGCGCCACAGACGCGGAGCGCTGAGGCGCGCCCCTTTTTGGACTTGGCTTGACGCGCAACGAAAGGACAACCACTCTGTTTGACAGCATTTCAACACTTCCCCAGAATTAGTCCTTGTTTTTTTGCCTTTTTGGGATCCCCTTTGCCAGGCAACAAATATATATTTTTTTGCTGGGTGCCCATTTTATGGCGAGTTCACCTGGAAGCAACAGCTAGCCTTGGCCCCAGGCCTTAGCCGTAGCCCGATCAAAGCTGCCACCAACTGTTTCGGGTCTCCTGTTCCATGTGGGTTGTGTGCTGTGTGTGTTTTAAGGCACCCTTGGTTTCAAGGGAAACCAGAAGGACAATTGCAATCCACTTCTGGGTCCCCTATGGCCCTATGTTTGCTTATCATGTTTGTGCAAATGATCCATTTCCCGTTTTACACATAATTCATGTTTGCACGTCACGCCGTTTCCTGGAGGGGTGTGCGAGTGCTAAAACGGAGATGTCGATGTTCCCAAATCTTGTTTGTGCTTAAGGTAGTCTAAAATGAAACAGCCTGAACATATTATTATTATTGTTTGTGTACCCCAGACGTGGGCCAAGTCTATATAGTACTTAGTCCGTATGTTTTTTTTGAGCACAATATTCAACATCACGTACTGTTGGATGCACTCATCAAACCACTATGAAAAGGCTTGCTCTCCAAATTCCGTTTGGTCCTATCCTACAAGTGTTTGCCCCTAACGAAAGTTCATGAGCAAAGAACATGAGAAAACCCTAGGGTTGAGTGTGCAGGGTTGGGATTACCTGCTGAATTGTCTTATCCTCGCCTCCAACACAATGAGTAGACTAGATATGAACCAGAACCACCCCAGATGTGGGCCAAGTATTGAGGAAGCCAGAAGCTCTGCAGGTTGGATTGAAGCCAGAAGGGAGCCGCAACTTTGAGGGTTTCCCCCCCAATTTTGACACATAGCTATAGGGGCGCCCTCATATTTTCTATTTTTTGGTCAAGTCTTTTGAGGGGGTAGGTGCAAGGGCGGTGGGTAGTTGAGAGCCCTAGGGCTGCTTAGGCTTCCCTAAGGTTCCTTAGGGTTCCTCAAATTTCCTTAGGCTCCCTCCTTGAACCACCCCCCTTTAAGTTTCAAAAATGAAAGCCTCCTCCTCAAGTTGATAAAGGTCGTATGCTAAAAATAGATCCAATTTCTAATAAGCCAGTGATTTACCACTTGAATTCATGGGGTATCTACTCCCCCCTTTCCGAATCAGGTGTGCCCCAGCGGCCACGCACTGGTGGCCCTGACCACCCAGCAGGCGAAAGCCGGTGGCCTTGGGCGCATTTTTGTTGGGGGGGAAACCGCCCCGGCGGTTCCGTGGAAGCCACAAAAGGTTGGAGCGTTTGAGCTCTCAGAAGTTGGTTGCATTTCAGGCTTGAGGATGTGAAACGGGAGCTAAGCATATTGGGTATGGTGGGGATTTCCAAGGTTCTACTTATGCCAATGAGTAGTGACTGGTCGTGAATTTCCCTTGATGTTCCGCTACGGAGTGCAGATTAGGGATCCCCCAGTTTGAAGAACCCAGGGTCTGAAAACAGTTCTCACCTTTTTGTCAAGAGAGAGGTTGGATGTGGCCTTGGTCGCTCTTCGCCTCACCGAACTATCCTCTGCACCCACAAAGTGACGAAGATCTGGGGCAAACTGCCTCTTTTTTTTGCCTCAGCTTGACCAACCCGATGAACGCTCGGCTCAACGGCGCAAGCCCCGCACCCCCCCCCTTCCCGGACGCCGAAATAGGTAGCAATGGATATTGGGGGAGCGTTTTGGGGCCATAGACAACAAGCAAGCGACATCCTCATTGGCCTTGGCTCGCCAGTTGGCGAGCTGAATACTCATCCCTTGCTGGGCTCGTGGGCGCGGTCCACTTTCCCTCTTTAGCATCCTCAGACCCACAGTGAACTGCACTTGTTGAAGGAATCAAACCCGAACCGCAAAAGGCGCCTTCTGGTTTCGTGTCAGCCTGTCGGGCAAGCCAAAAGGCAGGGAGAGAACTGCCATGGTCATTTCGGGTTCTCAAAAGTACGGCCTTTTTTTCAGCCATAGTGCCGACTTGTGCTGCCGTTTGAAGCGCGGATCTCACAAAGGGCTCCTGTTGACAAGCGATGCGGTTTCTCAAAGTGAACCCACTTGTAGTTAAGGGAAGCCACAAGGAAACAACCCATTTCTAGGGGTTCATCTTTTGAGAAACAACTAGGAAACCCATTTCTGGGGGTCCATGATCGAGAAACACCAACTTGGTTGCAAGTGAGATGGTGCCGGGGACCGCTTCATTCCGTCGGCCAAACCTGAAGCGAGACTTGGATTGGGGTCCTTTGGTTTCCCGCCAACTTGCGAGGGGCGACAGATGAGACTCCCGGCACCGCAAACACACGCACTGCCTTTTTTGGAGACGTGTTGGCATTTTTGGACCTGGGAACCACCAGTTGAAAGGTTCCTTCCCGCCAGGTGTTTCGGAGCAACCCCGAAACGGAGCCGATTCGAAGGCCATGGTCCCCTGATATTCCGATTCGGAAAATAGGCGGGAGGCCATGGTGAGTCCGCCCATTTGAGAGCTGATTGCAGTACTGTAAAGCAACCAGAACGGCCTATGAAAGCCAAACGATCCGAAGATATGTGTTTGAGGTGTGTGATCATTTAGAACGTGAAGTTGCATGGGTTTGAGAGGGCAGGCGTTGGTGATTGGGCTTGGAGGGTGATATTGTGGGAATGCCCTAATCATAGGGATAATGCTGCAGTGTTCGGGGAACAACCGCCAGTTTGGAGGAAGCTTTCTTCCACTAGCGCATTCTAGTTAGAAGCCACTGGTTGGTTTCTTGCTGCGCCACACACTTGGAGCTTGGCCGGATCGATCGTGAATGGTCCAGCGAACCGATCTATTTCAAACAGCCCGATTTTGTGACTCGAACTCCGAGCCGGTGTTCCCTTCAAATTGGGTCTCTTTGAGAATGTTCAACCCCACAAAACGGGTTACCCTCCTTTGTTGAGGATTCCTAGTCAAGCCGTTCCGCTGTCCAGGATGGCGTCACCTGCCGAATCTGCGGGGTGATGCATGCTAGAGGCCGAGCGAGGATCGATCCAGCTGCCGCGGAAATGGGCACCAAGAATAGACCCCTTTTTGACATATTTTGTATACATATATATATATATATGTATGTATATATGATTATATATGCAAGGCTCTTTGAACTCTCTATCCCAGTACCCAATTGGTGACTCCCCAAGTATCTCCTGTTGCGCAACCTGGACTCAGGGGTACTTGTTGGGGCCCAAGTTATTAGAATCGGGTTTGGAAGCACTATGACACCAAATTTCCTCGTGAACATGGAAGACTAATTGTAGTTGCCGAGCTGTTTGTAGTAACAGACCTCAGGTGCAAAATGAAAGAACGCTGAGGGCGGGTGACACAATTATCCAGTCCGTGATGGTTTGGTTAAGTATAGTTTACCAATTTTGAAAGAAAGCGCAAAAGGACAAGTCGATCAGCTCAGCTGTGAAAAGCGCATTTCCTGCTCAAGCTCTAATTCAGCCTTGTGTTTGTTGGCTTGGCTATGGTTTGGCTTGTTGGTTTAGTTAAGGACCGCCTCAGTTAAGGACTGCATTTTGCCTTTGGCTTCAACTGGTGGTTCAAATTCTCTAGCCGCCAATCCAACTTGCTAGCAAAAATGGGTGTCCTAAAGAACGGCATCGGTTTCCCTTTTTGGTTGGGTACTGAGCCTCACAGAAACACACACACGAATTGGGCAGTGGCGGTTGGTTTCCCTGTCCCGAGCTTGCTGCCTTTCTTGTGCCGATTTCAGTCGAATGGGGACCACTCCCCGTTTCCCCGCGCGCAAGGGCCAGCTTGTTGCTGTGGTGGGGGAAGGGGCAAGAAAGCAGTGGATGTTTCGAAATCGGGCACCTACGGATGGAAGACATCTTGCATTGACTTTTGTGCAAATCCACTCCATCTTGTTACAACTTACCCCGCGCCCCCCTAATTAACATTGGTGCTCAGTTTGGCCAAGTTGGGTTGGGTCATGCAAGATTTGGGTCATTGGCAACCTACGAGCACTTTTGCCCGTCACAGCTCAATGTTAAGTATGGGGCGCGGGGTGGTAAACATGTAGTCTTATAAAACTCATGCAATATTTCTTCCATCAACAGTATGGGCACCCCAAAAGGTCGATTGGTGTAACTTAGTTGAAACGCGGTTCAAACAGTTGGCCCTTCTTCTTGGACACACTCAAACAGGCGGGTGTTTGTTTGCTGTGTTAAACACAAGCAGGAAACGTTTGGCCCCCCTTCCAAACCGCGCGGAAACCAAGCAAAAGTGACTTGGCAGGCAGCATGATGGTGCGATGCGGAGCCCTCAGGGCGCGGCAACGCATGCCCGATGCGGTGGGGTAAATGAGCGACCATTCAGACTTCCCCACCGGGGACTCAAAGTTTCGGGTTTGTTGTCGCGACCCGGTATCACCTCGGTTGTCCAAAGACCTTTCGAGCTTTCGCTTTTTCAGCTTTGGCCCATTTGGAAGTGGCTCGTTTTTTTCCGGGGGGACATGACGGAAGAAGGCGGAAAAACCCGGGGTTTTCCCAGGCTCGTTCCGCAACACCCAGAAGCGGCGCCCTGCGGTTTTGTTAGGTTCCTTGGGTCTCGCTGTCCCCATTTTTTAAATCGTCTCTCTAGGTTGGGGGGAAGCGATGGCCCCAGTTGCTGACTTTGATATCCAACAGTGAACATCATGGCCCGAGACCTGTAAATCCTCGTCTCCATTGGACCCAAATCGAGGCGCCTGAAAACGAATTGAGACCAACCACAAGAAGTTAACTTTGAGGGGTTCTACCTGATTTTACTTGGTCCGTTGGTTAGGTAACGAGCTCAAAAACACTGGTGGCCATGCTTCGCAGGGGCTCTACTACCTGATTTTGGGATTATAACTAGTCAGGCCTACATTATATATATATATATGTATATGTATAATATTCTACACGAAAATGTCCACGATACTGTAGCAACAAGTCAGCTGGTTTGCACTGTCCTTGGTACCCTCAGCCTCCTCCTCAACACGCCCACCAGGTCCCTTGAGGAAAATGGCCTTAGGGCTCTCA
This sequence comes from Effrenium voratum, assembly GCA_963377175.1. Classification (NCBI taxonomy): domain Eukaryota; class Dinophyceae; order Suessiales; family Symbiodiniaceae; genus Effrenium; species Effrenium voratum. Next base: position 539,765 of record CAUJNA010003638.1, read on the forward strand.
GTCAGGTTCCGCATTCGTTGGTGCCAGGGTAGGGGATGACTTTGATTTGTTGGCCGTTTCCAACTTGGTCAAACGAGCAACTAGGTAACTTCCCTCCCTCCGTGCGGATATCCGCCCTTTTTACATGGATTTGGTACCAGATTTGGATTGTGACTCAAATACTCTTTTCCTAGCTCGGGGGTGGTGGTCATACACATACACTACTTTGTGCAGACGTGCTGGGGGAAAAACTTCAGCGAAGGTTTTATACTCCTTTCCGTGGGCCATGTGTGGTATTGCAAATATTGTCCAACATTGGGTATATTTGTTGAAATGGAACACCCCCACAAATGCTTGTTGGACATGTTCATGATGTCCACCAAAGGCTCCCCAATTTGGTCAACATTTCCGGTACGGTCAAATCATTTGGGAGGGACATGAAACTTCCCACACCAAAACCCAGACCCGCTCAGTTTCCCATGTCCTGACGGGGCAGCAATCAGTATTTTGACCTTCGCTCACATCGGGGTCGAGTGGTTTGGGCACTCGAGGCGACCTCTGCAACTTCGACGCCTGCACAGGTTGCGTCAAGGGCCAGGCGGAGCGGAGCCGAATTCGATGGCGCCGTCGAAATCTTTTGTTTTTTTGGGTGGTGAGTCAGTGAGAGGCGACGGAATGTTTATTGGACGGGTCAAAGGCATGTTTGTGCGCATGTGTTTGTTTTTGTTCAGGTTTATGTAGTGGCAACCAAGGTCCACATGATCCGAGCCCCGAATGCCCATTTTGGTGCCACTCTCTGAGGATCACCTAGTTGAAGCACCTGGCATTTGGATGTAATATTTATCCCTTAAGGGGGTGCTAACCCCATGGCTAGTTTGTTCTTTGTGAAGTGATAAACTAGTCACGGGGGTAGCACCCCGGTTCAAATATTACATCCAAATGCCAGGTGCTTTAACTAGGTGATCCTCTTGAATCAGGTAAAGGAAAGTTAATTGGTTTTATGATTTGCCCAAGTGGCCCCAGTGTATGCTTTTGCTTTAAGGGACCCTGTGCTCCAGGTATAATATTTGGCGGGCTACCGACTAAAGATGATATAATCCCCAAAAAGGCTCCCCCCCCATATTTGCTTTGCATGGCTGCAGCAGCTTCATTTGAAAGACAAGCTTCGCTGGAGGAATTTGGCTTCAAGCAACCAACAGTTGTTTTGGACAGTTTCCCCATCAGCCGCTGAATAGAAGAACAGATGAGTCCGCTGTGAAGGGGTTCAAATCGTATTTCACCAATGGTGATCATCAACTTGTGGCAGTTGCAGTAGGGTGAAGAGTTGACAAAAATAGGAAAGGGTCGACCAAAACCAGGTTTGGAGGGTGAACAAAACGGTTCCCCGCAGTTGCCCCTGAAATTGGACAGGTCTGCCTTTGAGCGCTTCAAAAGAAACACGGAGGGGAGCTACGATGTTCTGTGACCGCAGAGTGGGAGGCATGAAAGTAAGGTGTTTATAGTATCCCCCTGTTTTGACAACCCTGTAAAAACCTGGCAAGTGCATGGCCAAGCCTTGGAATCACCTTGTTGATGTAGGCTGGCCGAAATGCGGTCAGCATATGAGATCCTACTGGGGGGGATTGCATGCACTTCTGCTCTCCGGCAGACTTTGTTAAGGGGCGCCCCACGCGCTGTTTATGACGAGGGGCTCGACGCTTCGGTCTCCCGCAAGGCCACTTGGCTTGTGACAGCGAAAAAGTGACAGACAACACCGAGCGACACATTGTGCCAAGGGAATATTTTGGCGTTTGGAAGAACCGCCAACTTTGATCATGGAGACCAATCCTTCCTTCCGGAAGATGCTAAAGCTTCTACAAAGCCGGCCTCGTGTTTTCCTGCCTGTCTGATGACTCGACATGGTCAGGCGAGCACTTGGAGGGCCCACCAACAAACTATCCCAGCATTTTGACCAAGCGGAAGGCCGAGACTGCATACCCCTTAGTTTCCCAGGGCCGCTTGGTTGCTCGTTTGACTGAAGCCCTTAGCCGCCCTCATAAACACGAGTGCAGTCCCTGAAGAGCTATAAAGACATACAGGCTTCTTCCAACTTTCCCTGGTAAAACGCGCCACAAAAGCCTAATTACAAAGGCGTAAAGAGCACGCCTTTTTCAGCCCCTTGGTTGCCTTGCGATGAATCCCCGCACATCCAGAATGCGAGCGAACAGACATGCAGGCGCAGAATGCGAGTGTGCAGCCCTTGGCGCGCAGTGAGGCACGTGAGGAGTTGAGAAAGCGCTGAATGCTGACTCCTGATTAATAACCACCCCCACTTATGAGTGGCTGGGGGGACCCTTTTTAGTGGGGAATCCTTTGTCAGGACCCCTTTGATTAATAACTGGGGGGTTATTGATCAGGTGTCAACATTAAACGACAAGGTTATGGCCCTTTGTTGAATGGGGCCAAGGGAGGTCGTTTAAAGAATAGGTGTGCAAACGTGTTTAAACGGGCGGTTTTGTCACCCACTACAAATGACTCAACAGAGAGATGTTTTTCTCCTACACTCCTGGCTCTTCGTGACGAAGCTACACAAGCCTTTGCCGCGATCTTGGTAGAACCAAAAGGCAATGGATTTTGGCACTGCTAACACTTTGCATGTCACTCTAGGTTAAAAATGGTGCACAGTATTCCGGCGTCCAGTTTGTCCGGCTGCACCCATCATTCTTGTGAAGTGTGCCAAAAGAAGGATGAGAGGGCCAAGTCAAGGTGCTTTTGGTTTCACAATTGGTGTCTGCTCATGTAAGTAGCACTGCCATGCGCAATTCGAGTTCTGGGGCCTCAGGCGATGCGTGAGATCATTTCTGATCCAAAAAGAGGAAGAGACTTCAGGCAGCGGAGCAACGGAAAATGCGGCTGTGGCTGATCCAAAAATGGGTACGCAAAATGGGTTGCACTGGTAAATGGAAAGGACTAAAACTCTGCGGTCCCCATGGTGATTATTTTTTTGACCCATACCCATGTGGAGCTGGAGCATCGGATCTCATTCCGCAAAAGCAAGAGACAGAAGGCACCGGCACCCCATTTTGCACATGTGACTTCTGGTGACTGGTTGGGTGCGTTGTTTGGGCTATCAGCATTGTATGAGGCGCTACATGAATACTACTAGTAGCATTTTGCTCTTATGAGCATGACTTGGTCTGGTTTGAAAGCACCCCACACCATATGCCAATTATTTGGGCCTTTATTTGGGGTCTCCAAACTTGCAAATATTTTAAAAGGACAAACTCAATATGCACCCGAATCAGTTGTTGTTTGAAGTATTTTCTGTGTCCCCCAGATGTCCAAGTTTCAGTACCTGTTGGGCATGGCCACCGTGAGGCGCCAGTTCTGGTGCCTGCGAGCCAGCCGGCCACCCTTGCGCGGCGCACAGGGCGCATAGGTAGAGGGTCGCTGTCCCCGTGTCACAGGGGAGGTCACAATGTTGGCTTCATGAATCCCTTGGGTTTTAGTAGGTTTCGATAAGGGTGCACAATTCTGTGGCGAAGTGGGCATGCCTAAACTGAAATCGAGGAATCGCACCATCAAATTCACCCAATTGACCCCGTGAAATGCTCTAAAACCTCCAAATCAGGATTGCTCTTGGTATCCCAAACAAGTCCCAGATGTTGATTGACACTGTCATCTGTTCTTTTTGTGTGCTTTAGCTTATTCAGCGTTGTTGCTTCTGTTATCTTTCTCGTCGGACCTTATAGTACTTCACAGTTCACAGTCACCCTAATTTGGTGGTTCATTTAGATGTTCATCCTCGGCGTTGCTCCGAGCAGTTACAAAGAAGATCGAACCGCGTGTTCGACGGTAGGGCCAATTGATATTGCATGGATTTGCGTAGACCAAACTTTAACTTGGTAACCCTTAGTGGGCCCTAGGGTTCAATCCCCATTAAAAGAAAGGTCGACACAATTTGGATGATGACAATCCTTAGGTCAACAATGGTGGTTATATGAGCCCCCATTGTTGTATGGTGGTTTGAATCCCAGCGTTGGTGGTTTGGATCGGTGGGGGTATGAACCCCAGTACCTTTTGGGAAGGTACCAAACCACGAAACCAATTTAATTCTGACCCGCGTTTGCTTCGAAAGTTGGTGACCGGCTTCAATGGTTTCCCGGGAATGGGCCAAATTTCGACCTGCGGAACTGGTAACCCGGTGCCCAGAAAGGGGGGCTGAAAGGGCCAACCTTGGGGATTTCTGGTTTAGGTTTTAGTCAAGGCTTCGTGAGAACTGTTGCAAGTTGCCTCAGTTGCCCTTTTTGACCCGATCCCGTTGGCCTTCCGCAAGTCGTGTTGGGCGAAGGATTCAACTTGTCGAATCTTGACTGAGCTTCGGAGTGATGCTTCAAAGGGCACCATGGGTATGTGTCAAAATAGGAAGACCCCAAAATGGGCAGCGCTGTTCCTTGCATTTATTCAAACCAACCTTCAACGACCACACACCCACACAAGGAATCCCAAAACCTTTAACAGGCATTCCAAAAAAACAAACAACTGACGCCCGTTGAAGAACCCCAAACAAATGGTTCCTTCTACTTGTCGCCGGCCAGTTGAGGCCCAGAGCCCTGACTCGCGAGGCAAACGACTGAGAATTGGCGTCAGGGCTTGGGGGGGGAGCTATGCCCTGGGATTCAAACCGCCATTAAAACAATGGGGGCTCGTATAACCACCATGGTTTACCTAAGGATTGTCATCATCCAAGTTGAGTCAACCTTTCTTTTCAAAGGGGGGTGAACCCTATGAGTTGCCAATCCGAGGTTAAGCCAAAGTTCCCAGTTTCTAGGCCAATGTGCCCAACCCAAGTTGGCACGAGTGAGTGACAATCGGTTCGCACCTGGAACGAACCTGGAGCCCCACCCCCCCAATTGCTGTGTTTGCCACTTCGGCCGGATTTCCCGCCCGTTTTGTGGTTGCAATGTCCAAAATGTTTGCCAACTGATCGTCGGCTATGCCAACTGATTGTTGCTCACTGTCATTTTGTCAGGCAATCACTCCCTTTCTTCATGGATTCCTCTTTTCAATGTGCTCCTGATTCTTTATGGGGCCTTTGATTGAAAAAGTCCCGGCCTCTGACCAAGGCTGTAGGAAGTCGAGCTTGGACACCCTTCTGCGATACCAGGCATCAGTCTCCCCCCCCTCCCCCCGACGAAGTAGTTTGCTCCTTTTATGGTGTGCTCACTTGGCGGCAAAACAAGCTCATCATCATGAAGGCCACGCGGCTCCCTTGTTTGCAGGTCAAGAAATCTGCAACCTCGCACAGGGATTTGGCCCTCGTGGCAAAGAAAAAACGATGCTGACTCATCAACAAACCAGTTGCCCTGCAATCAGTTGAGGATCCCCTCTCGCACGGGTTGCGACTCCCAAAAGCTTCATGACTACTCACTTCCCGAATTTCTGCACTTACCATGGCTTGCTGTTGTCACGCCCTGGGCCGGGCCAGAGTAATCCGCCATTCGTTTGCGAGGTGTTGGACTTTCGCGGGCAGATCATTTCTTTGGTGCATTTTGCTTGGATGTTAGGACTTGAACTTTTTGCCAGCTAATGGGTTTTCCATTAAACCAGTAAAAGTTAAACTTTTGAACAGGGGAGCAGATTTCGCAACCGAGGTTTTATAGGACAAGTCTCACGCCAGCGGGCACCATGGAGCCCCCCTGGGTCGGTTTGGAGACCAAAGATTTCCCGCTGTCCTCAAAGCCCAGGCGCTCGGCACATCCCTTGGGTTGGTTTGAGTTGTTGGTTGGTTGGTGTTTTGAGTGGTTGGTGTGAAAAGCACCTGGGTTGGGGTGACCCATTCATGACCCTAAGATTTTTCTTTGGGTTGGTTTGAAAAGCACCTGGGCCAGTTTGAACCGAGTTCTCTTTGGTATAGTTGATCTTTGGCCAAATGCACTCGGAAGCGAGAAGCAGTCTATGTTCTATGGCTTCGGAACAAGGGGGGTCGAAGCCCAAATTTCAACCAACACATGAACAGCAAGCCAAGAGCCAAGAGCAGGTTGTGGGTCCAATATAGACCAAAACAGGGGGAAAACTGTGGATGGACAGATTCCTGCACCAGTTGGTAGCTGGTCCATCCCAGTATTCACAGGGCTTCACCCATCCCAACTAGTTCCTGGCGCGGATTTGGTCCATCCACAGTATGTGGTATCATGACATTGACGGTTTCTATGAGATCCAAGAATCTATGGTTGGGTGAAAGGGAATTTCTGACCCGCGGGTTCAACCACACGCATCCGCACCCAAGCGCAGGCCAAAACATCAGCGAGTGGCCGGCAATCCCTGAGGACGGGAAGGGCAAAACCCGACGAGCTTGTGCGACTGCTGGTTTCGCATGGGCTTCCTTGGGGAGGAAATTTGTGGTTTCCTGTGATATGTTTCCATATTGTTAAAGCCTCTTTTTTTGGGCAAAATATTAGGGCTGCTCCCATCATGCTCCCATGTTTGCATTGTGTTTTCCATTTTGCTCCCAGACCGTGGTTGCATGATTGCCTTATTAAAGCTTACCAAGGATTTCTCGCCATTGGGGGGACCCTCTATGGTCTCCTCAATTCGAGTTTTCCCAAATTAAGCTGAGCCTTTTGCCCAGGTTTCCTCAGTTTGAAGTCCTTTTGCAAGCCATGGTCCCTTTGCATGGGGAAGCATTGAACAACTTTGGGTTTACTTCCCAGAGGAAGCCGACCATGGCTTTGGGCCCGCATGTTTCACACGAGACAAGTACACCCCTGCAAGCTTAATGGTGGAACCTAAAATGCTCCGGTTTTGGCGGCATCTCCTTTTGGTGGACCCCCTGTTTCTTTAGAAATCCAAAATGCAAGAGAGCAACCTTTGCTTCGCTACTGAGTTTGGCTGGTATGTCCATCCAGTTGGTTGGTGTGTAAGCACCTCTGAGTCGAGAAGGCTTCCGACTCGCTTGGCCAAGTTCCTTATATGGATGTGGGTCAAAATTAAACCACCAGGGGACCGCAGGTTTTAGTCCATGTTTCCCGCAGCCATATTTCTTGGTTGGCTTTTGGTTCGACTTAAAGAACAGGAGCCAAGATGGTGATGTTTTTTTGTGGTGGAACCCTGTCAACGTCATTCAAGGGGTGCCTGATTGCATCTGACACTCTAGAGGGAACCTAACATGAATAAAACCCTGCAAAAAATGATAGAGGGGCGCAGCCAATTATAGGAGGGATCCTGGATTTCCAGGGAAGCATACCCCTTACTAGACTAATCCGCCAGGTGTATCAGCCACTAACTCATCTTGTGCGGGCGGTCACTTTGACCAAGCCACCTTCTAGGATTTGCCTTGCATGCCCGAGCTGCCCTTGGATCCATCAACTTGAGACAAGTGCTACAGAAAGTAAGTATATCTTAGTATCCACAGTTGAGGTTCATGAGCAACGGACAATATTCTAAGATCATACTGTAGTTCTAAGATTATACTGTATACAGGGGACCGACCGCTCACCAAATTAATGGTTATTGACTGTTGCCCATGTCACCCTTAGTGTGTGGGTTGTATTGTGGCGGGGAGGCGTTTTGATGAAGGAGCATGCCAGATTGAAGTGCACCCAGCAAAGGCGAATCGTACGGACCCATGCGCCACCGTACGGCTATGAATGTTGAGAGAGTCAAGCCCTTTCGAAGGTGGGTGGACATACATCTCCATATAAATGATGTCCAGCAAAGGTTCCCCTATTCAATTGATTTCCTATCGGTGAAGCCATGTTGCCCTAACAATGGAGGCGGATTCTGGATGGCGTGTCATGAAGCCGATGACACTCAATTCTTGATTCTGGGGGCTCCTCCAAAATTATTAGAACTACTGTGGATGGACCAAATTCTGCACCCCCTAAGAGACCTTGGCAGGATGATTCCCCTGTAATACCAACAAACAATGGTTTCCCATGGGTTCAGAGTGGTGCGAACGGATTTTGTCCATCCACAGTATGGACCTCTGTCTGAAGAGAGATGTTTTTTTGTGTACGGCCCAGACCCTATTGGAAGTCAAATGACCCTGAGCTATTTTTAATCAACAGACGTAGACACGTCTTATGCCGTCTTTCAGAACACGGGTGTTAACAAAAATAAATAAATAAATAAATACAATAAACTTATTGAGCCCAACTCAGCCAAATTCATGCACCAGACCTAACCAACAAGCCATGGCGGTTTCCTTTAACGGATCCCTAGGTTCTCGAAACCCGGCAATTGTGTGCGAAGAACTCGGAAACCACACCTAACATAGTGTTTAGCGGATGTTTATATCACTACAGGGATATACATATTATATACTACGGATATATCATATATCCATTATCAAGGTTGGTGCAGATGTCCTGTTCTTTGCCAGGGGTTCCCTTATTGCCAGTCAAGAATCGTAGTGTTTGGATCAGAAACCAGCCAAATGATTTTGGCCAAGTCATGAACCAACATCAACCGAAGGATTGGTCCATGTGGCCGCCTTTGCTGAATGACCCGAAGAAGAAGGGTGTACTATACACATGTATGAATATTTGTGTATATATGTATACATATATATATATACATGTACATATGTATAAACATATGCGTGTATGTAAATACGTATGTATGTATACATGTATGTATGTATATTAACCAGGCTCCCGCCTGCTGCCGCCGACCCTCGGCGCATTAAGGGAAAAGTCACAAGGACCGGTCCTGAAACACGTCCGCAAACCCAGGGACCACTTATAAGATCCTCTACGACCACAAACAAGGATGAACGGAAAAGTCAGAAATAGGGCAGCTAGTCCGTTAATTACCGCTTGGGCCGGCTTGCGCCCAAGTCACTTCGAGTTGGCCCGGGAGCAGTCGCCTCTCCCGGGGTCGCCCTGAAACTGGCCCTCCCGAAGTTGACCACAAACAAGGATTAACGGAAAAGTCAGAAATAGGGCAGCTAGTCCGTTAATTACCACTTGGGCCGGCTTGCGCCCAAGTCACTTCGAGTTGGCCGGGAGCAGTCGCCTCTCCCGGGGTCGCCCTGAAACTGGCCCTCCCGAAGTTGCCCTGGACCGGTCGCCGGCAGCAGGCTGGTCCCAGTCTGGCGCGGTTTGACTTGACGTATTGGACTCTCTTGCAGAATAGATCCAGGGATCCTCTACTACCACAAGGACGTCAATAACCGCACGGGCCGGTTTGGTCGCAGGGAGTGACGATCTGGGACCCTGTCCAGTGTCCTGGGTGCCAGTCCGGAAAGGTGTCTGGAGCGGTTTGAGGTGGCATTGAATTGGGACCCAATACCAGCGGTCACACCAGGACTCGATCCCGGACCGGCTTCCCAGACCGGTCCCAGGACTGGTCCTGGGACCGGTCCCAGGACCAGTCCCAGGACCGGTTTTGGCTGACTACAAGTAATCTAAAACAGCAGAACCAGGGTCCCAGGACCAGTCCCAGGACCGGTCCCAGGACTGGTCCCAGGACCGGTCGAGGGACCGGTCCTGGGAATCCACTTTTTGTGGGTTCGGGCGTGTCCCTCAGGGACTATCATTGATTCCAATCACTTCCAGTTGCATCCCACGCCGGTCCCCTCTGCAGGAGGCTGGGACGGGAGGCAGAGGGTCGGCGGATTCTTTTATAAGCATATATGTATATAGGTGAGTATGTATACATGTATATGTATCGTTATACGCATATGTAGATATATATGTATATATATGCAAGTATGTGTATATATTATATATATGCGATTATGTATGTATATATGTCTACCTTGCACCTCGAGCAGCCCTTTCTAGAGCGTCTCTTCGAAAAGACGCCAACAGTTTGTGAGAGACCTCCAAAGAACGTCTGTCCTGAAAGGACCCCACAAGTTGTGATGTCGTGCACTGCTTAGCCGCGAGGCCCATGGATCATAGAGATACATATCGCTGTGGAACCCCTTGCGCATGGGAACTAGCTTTGCAGTTTGAGCATGACCATCAGCAGCGTTCAAGCTAACTCCTTGGATCAGAGTTAGACTGCTAGATTTATGCTAGCTACATCGTTCCATCCAATGCACTGCGCACCCGATGTCATGGAAGAAGCGCTACATTGCTGATGGAAATGCAAACCGCCTGGACCTTGGACATGACTTCATTCTAACACTGATATATGTAGGAATGCGCCCTGCCCAGGCAAGAAAGCTTGAAGGGGTTGGGGAGCAGTGATGCGCCCAACCCCGATTGCTGGTCTTCCATGAGCACTTTGGGGTGTGCCATTCACTGACCTACGCGCTAGACCCCCAAAGACTCACCATTATCAAGTTCTCAATCCGGCACGGGTTAACAGGCTCATGGTTTCCATAGCGCTGCCTTGGTTCCTGAACATGGCGGTATACGCTTGATGCACGGCCATCATGCTTTTTGACCAGGCTTTTGGGGAATCAGGACAACCGCGCGCGGCTTTGCCTCGCACCTGTTTTCCCGGTCACCCCCGCGTGACAGGTTTTGGCAAGTGAGCAGCCACGCGGCTTCCAACGGGGTTGGGTTGGAAAAACGCCGGGTTCAGTCCGGAAGCGGTTCTACAAAGAACGGGTCTCTAATGAGGGCTACATGAACGAGAGGTTCCATGAGCTTTGCAAAAGCAATGGGGTCCCAAAGCAAGAGGTGGAAGCAAAAAGAAAGGAGGCCTCATTAGCTGTCAAGAAACAGATTAATCGTGATGCCTGGCGACCAGGCCCCGTGTCCCTTCTCCTTCATTAGTGTCAGGGATACGGTCACCCCAGAGACGCCTTGGCTCCCAGTTTGCATCCTTCCTGGCTTTTCCAACGCGCGCACATTTATGTAAGTCCTTGCAACCGACAATTACGTGTTCCTGCTGGACTTTCTTTCAGCCTTTACGAGGGACCTCCCACCCATACACCACCATCAAACTATATTGAGCACAACGCATGCTTGCCGCATGCTGGCCACTGCTGCTCAGGGAGCTAGCGCGCGCTAGCTCAGGGAGCTAGCGCGCGCTCCATCATGAAGTCTGTGCATTCTGCAGCAGGCTACGCGGGGCCGCGTTTTGGTGTTTGTTTGCTAATTGCGTGCACTGTTAATATTTACCTGCCCTCGGCCCCAGGGGCGATTGGACAATGGCAACAAGTTGGCTGAAGCCGCGAGATCAGAAAATAATTTCAGCACAGTTTTTTGCGATTTTGCAAGCTACCAATTGCGGCTCGGATATAATAACAACTTTTGAGCACGCAGGCATCTGTGTTGCTTGCTGACAACTCGCTGACCCAATCGATCATGTAAGGAACCCATCGAGATAGAATTCCAGTGGTTTCTGCGGATGATGAACCTCACAGTACTTCCGCTAAGCTCTACTTTGTGGATTTGCTTGATCTTCTTGCGTACACTCATGCCTAGGGACCACATCAACCTGTACTGGGATTGGGCAAAACGCCGCGGAGCTTCATGGGCCTGTTTAGGGTGAGACGGTGTGATACCAACTGGCGTGTGTGCTGATGAAACCCGGTTTGGGCCGGACAAAAGCTCCAGCTCAAAGATGCTTGGCTTTTTGTGGTTTCGGCCACAGTCGATCAGGTACTCTTTTGCATGTTTACAATTCCGTTTTCGCGGATCGTTGGCCATGAAACTCCGCGACCTGTATTTAGACGGCTGACCTGGGGACTACATATACTATTCAGGGGCTTGAACGCATCAGGCGGTCCTCTTTGCAAAGATGGGTGCCGGGTTTTGATGACGGAGCTTCGTGGAGATTTGTCATGGCATTGGCATCGCATTGCCTGGGGATTGGGGGGGTTATTAGCTGCTGCTTCCTGTGCTGCGCAAAGCAGCGCGGACTGCGCTTGATGACCGAAACTGGGGATATTCTATCTTGGCTTGCTTCCACTTACATTGCGCCTGGCATTGGGCGAGCGAAGCGCTACGCCATTGCAGCTGTGCGTCCTGACTGCACGTGACCCCTTGTTTACTTCAAGCTTGGAGGAAAAGCAAGAAGGTGCACTCAAGCCAACACGTGTGGACACCTGGGATGGCGCCTCAACACACGCATCCCCCATAGTGCTTTCGTTTTAAGTTGCTTGGCCCAAGATGCTGAAGAATAACGGGAACGTCTTCATGTCCCACAAAGCATGTAATGGCCGCCTGATTTGCGAGTACATTGGCGAGGCCTAAAAGCTGGCAGCTACAACATATTCGGGGCTTTCAACTTTGCCAACAGCTCCTGACCACACACTTGGAAAATGGATGCCTCAGCAAAAGCAGCCTGCTCTACCTTTTCCCTGACCGGATTCCATGGTGCCTTTCCAGGCAGCTTGCATGCCGCCCAGCTGGAAAAACAGCGCAAGCCTGATATACCACGTCCTGCTTCGAGGGGCGCGTTTGATCATGATTGACCAACTCTTTGCAAACTGAAATGGCCCACTGGGTGCCGCGACGCGAAAAGCCACTTGCAAAGCACTGGATTTTAAAAAGGGCGGCAATATCCTACTTTTATGAAGGGGATTTTTTAATTTGGTTCTGAGGTCTGCAGGATCCCGCTTCATGGGGCTGATAGAACACCTCGGCCGATTCTTGTAGCTTGCTTTTCGTTGGAAAGCGTTTGGTTCAATGTTGCAAAATGCACGCGTGGATCGCTTTATGTTTGCGAGTGTACTGTAGCAGCTTCGGTCAAGGGAAGCTGCATCGGAAATCTTTGAATGTAGCACCAAGTTTCTGAAACTGCACTTGCTGCTGAGTGCAATCAGCATGAGGCAGCGTGGCCAACCTTCCTCACATGAGGTGCCCTTAATACATAGAATTTGAGTAGCGGGCCTGAAAATTGAGTGATGCGTGTACAGTAGGGGTGTGAATCTGTTCGCAGGCGACAACAAGCCCGGCCTGCACGCCAACCTGCTGCACTGTTGCTTTGGGTGTGTAACTACAAGTACCACGCGACGGCGCGTCTCCTGCAACAGATGAAATCTGAACAAATGAGTGGCAGGCATTTTCACACATATACTGATGTCTCCACCAGCAAAAAATTTGAGTCGCGTCGTATTCGCCCATCCCTCTTGGGAAGTCGCTTGACGGCGCGTTGTAAAAACATTTTGGCAGCTTCGGCTGGGAAGTGCTTCGGACCACCTCAACACGGCCGGGGCGGGGAACCAGGACGCTCTCAGTTTTGCTTTACTCTTTTTCCAGCTCCTGAATAGGCGCGTCCTGCCGGAGGGCTGGTGATGTTGCCACAAGGCCGAAAGCAGCCCGCAGAATCTTCTGCTTGTGAACTGATGAAGGGCGCCGACGCCCTGAATTGCCAGGTGGTCAAGCAGAACCCGCTCCCTGCCCCGGCCTCGTCCTTTTAAACATCGACCCGGGAGTGGCCGCTAGCTGCGCCAGATGCAAAGCAAGCATGAGCCCGGCACGCCAGCTTTAGCCTCAGCCCGTGCTTTCTGGCCTGTATGTATATGTATCTATCTATCTATGTGTATATATATATAAGTATAGATCCTAATGCGTGCTATCATTTTAGTGTGCTCACTGTCTCATCTCCTTTTCTATACGTCTTTCTCTTCATTCAAGGATTATGTCAGGGAGGCAAGAAAAAAGAAAAATAAATCATGTTCATCGTTTATTCTATTTATTATTCCCTAAATCATCGTGTTGGATGTTTATGTTGCATTTCAAATGAACATTCATGTACAATCATGTTTCATCCCTTTCATCTTTGTATCTAGCATCTAGGATGTGATTAAGAGGAGAATGGGCCAGAGCGAGGCATCCTATCGCTTAATGCAGAGAAGACTGAGAGTGGGGGTGCCCACCCTCCCCCCTGTCAGGTTCCATGTTGATTGGTAGGGTTAAGCCTGTAGAGGCTGGAGTTAGTCGGAAAAAGTGACCATGAAACCCAAGTAGTCCCAGCTGCTGGTAAAACTATCAAGCGTGAACAGTGCTTACTCTTCTGTCACTTACCCACCTAATATTCTCCCTCTCTCCCAGCCAAGAAACATAAATCAAGAAGTAAATCATCCACATAGCCTCCCACGAATTCACATGGAACCCTGACGGGGACCCGGTCCCTTTACACAGAAAATGGTCCAAACCAGGAGCCCCCCAAACGTCAGGTTCCATGTAAATTGGTAGGGAAAAGCCAGGCTATTTCCAACAGCTTGACATCCCAGATTCTCGTTTGGTCTTAGACGTCCCCAGCTGAATTAGTGAGAGGGTACCCGTTGATGAACATAGGTTGGCCCAGATTTTCGGTCAGGACGAGGTCCAAGAGGCGGCGGAGCCGTCGCCCTCGGCAGCTTCGGGGCCAGAGGTGGGAGGATGGGACCCCGCCAGCCCCAAGCTGGAGAACCTGCCCGGTGCCTCGGGGCCTCGGCACGGTCCAGTTAGCGTTTCGGCGAAGAGGGAAAGGTCCGCCTTTGTTTGGAACGACTCGTAGGGTGTGCGGTGAACGACCATATGAAACTTGCGTAGAAAACGAAGCGGTGACAGTTGATCAAAACCCGGGGATTGATGAAGGATAGTACGGGACAATCCTCTTGCCATAGATGGCGGATACGCGCCTTCTTCATTCTTTACATGATTCTGGGTTGACCATTTTTAAGCCGGGGTTCGGGGTTCGATTATTACTCACCTCTGGTTGGAATAACTTGTTAGGTTTGCGGTGAACGACCACATGAAGCTTGCGTAGAAGCCCTGCGGTAGGGTTTGAATTCCGAAGGGAAGCACCAGTCCAAGAAAGAAGCTGAGCAGTGCAAAACCCGGGTAGGCTAAGGATAGCCGCTCTGGTTTGGTTCTTTGGTTTTGGGTAGATTTTGGGTAGACCACTGTAGTACCGGTCTTAGAGGCTTGGCCTGGGGAGTTTGAGCTTGGGGGGTAGCTGCGTAGGGAGCTGACAGCCTCAAGGCATCGGTGGGGTACACCAACAGCGATTTTGTATCGAAGTAGGGTAGTCTTCTTCTTGGAATTCACTGAGGGCAAGGCGTTTCATTCTAGCTGTGCCCTCCCCGTTCTCTTCAAGGATCCTTCTTTTCAACCAATAGCCATTTGCAGGGATCAACCGAGGCTGAAACAAAGCGGGACAGAGCCTTTGAACCGAACATATCAGTACGTCTCCGCATTGTAGCATGAAACTGAAACCGGGGGTCCGATCCCAAACAGATGATTCCCATTCCTGAAATGGACCGGCTCCATGGAACGGGACCTCTTTAGACACCCCGCCAAAGGCAAGCTGTTCGATTTGCGGAGGTGTTGGATTCCACCCTTTGGTCCAGGAGCCCCTAACCAGTTGCTCGGTGTGTTCCGCCCATGTCCCCATTTGGGGCTGTATTCTTTTTCACTACCCCCTCCCCCCCCAAATGGGAACAGTAAACAAGAAGCCCATGGTTCCCAAAACAAGCCAGAGCAATCTGAATGATACACAATCCCAGCAATGTGCAATCATGCTCCACAATATTGTCCACAAAGCAAGGCCCCATCTCACAGGTTGTTTCTTTTGTTCCAAAAGGAGGGGTTGGAGTCCCCTTGTTTCGGGGGGCAATTGGTTCTGTTCTCGTTCTGGCTGTTTGGGGGTTCTGTTTATTTCTCTCTTCTTTTTGGAGGCGCGAACATATTCTTGCTCGCATTCAGTCTGTTGCTTGGCTCCCACCAAACAGAATCCCCCCCCCCCCCCGGCCCCTTCCGAACCCCTGGTCGGGGATCACTGGCATCCTTCCGCATCTCAAGCCCAGGCCACAGTTCACGAGCTTTCACATCAAAAGATGAGAAAGAAAAAAAAAGGTCGAAAAAGGCGCGACTCGGGTTTTCAGCTTGGAAAAGGGAATCCACTCATTCGAGGGCTCGCGGGAAGATTGAACATGGGTTCAGCGACACCTTGAACCTCAAACTAAGCCTGCAACATACACATGTTAGTTGAAACTTACTTGTGAGGCTGTTGTCTCCGAATGAGGTCAACCGCGCAAGGGATGGCTTAGATTCCTCCCCGCACAAGGTTTGGGTTCAAGTAGTCCTTGCATTTCGGGTTTGAACAAAACTAAAATTGGACTTTGGTTTCCTCTTAGTTTCACAACAATACCGATCAACAAACGCTGGGTGAGTACAAAAGTTCCAGCAGAAAAGTGCCCTTGTTATTTGCCTGTGCAACCAAGTTGCTGTCGACCCCAAATGACGAATCCTTGACCCATTCTTTCTGCGAGTTGGGTGTTGACAAGTGCATACCATTTGAGATCCGCCAGCCCTTCAAGCGGGGCAAGCGAGCAACCAAGCACGAGGGTGGCCAGCCTCACGATGATCGCAACTCCTGGCCAGAAGCTTATCTTGGTGTCCTTTGGCGAAACCAAACATGACAAATTAACCAATCAACTCTTCTTAAAGTCCAATGCCTCATTGTAGGTACACACGTGTACGAGGTGTTATTTGTCATGTTTGATGTGTGGTTTCAACAAGAATCCATCAGTAGGGAACAGTTTAACTATTTTGAGAAGCCGCACGCAGTAGGCTCCTCTTCAAGTAAACTCCAATTTTTGGTGAGGCCTTTCGAACAAACAAAAAAACACAACATTTGTTTGTGGGTTCCTTGCAAAAACGCGAGCAAGGACAGGGTTGGGGGACATCCAACGCATCCTTGTCAAAAGACCAACGCCATAGACACCAGTCCGGTGCCGGACTCATGGTTGCGGCCACATGGACATGCAGGACGCCGATTCGGTTCGGTTTCAGCCACCCTGGGTCTAAGTCTGCCTTGGGGTCATGAAAAAACGGAATCTTGACCCTATCTCAGTAGAACCTGGCAGAAAATTAGGAGCCGATATCCCAAGAATTCCACAAGGGGTTGTTCATCCTGGATTGACTGACGTGGGGGCGGTCATTGGCTCTTTAGCGGAAATTCAGACAACCATCATAAGGATGTGGTGTAAGGGACCGTGATTCTTTGCAGGAGCGTTGAATGCACTGTGTTCTTGCGCAAGAAGAAACTGTTTATGTTGTTTTTGCTTAGTGGTAGCCGGAACTAAAGTTACAGCTCCCAAATCTCCCCTGCGCTGACCCTCCGATGGTTTCTCGAAAGAAGGCTTAATTAAAAGTAAGGGAGAGGGTTTGGATCTCATGAAAGGTAAACGGTTAAAATGTCAAACTAAAATGTAGGCGCTTCAGGTGACGCTGCAACCTCGTGGTCCACGCAGGCGTTTCACCTGGCGATTCTTGCATGCGGCTTTTGGAGTTTAGAGCTGACTCTCCCAGCAGTTGATCCATTTTGTTTGCAAGGTATCAACACACCAAGTTCAGGTGTGAGTCCCGCTGCACATGCCCAGGGTTGCTCAAGAAGACCTTGGGGAAACTTGGCCAAGTTGACCCGTGTTTTGGAGAACTTCAAAATGTTGGAAACCTGAAGACAGCAAGTCGGCCAGCCAGAACTTTCGAGAAATCCCTTTGCGGCAGCAAACCGGCCAACCAGAACTAAGGATTCTGGAGGTCAGCAGGGTCATTGACAATGACCAGTAATATGACCAGCAAATATGTTTTTTGCACTCCTTCAAAGAGTTGAACATTCTACTTCTACCAATCGCAGCGTTGCGCTCCTGGTGTCCCTCCGACGTTCTACCGGATCGAATGGGAGCCCAGCGCAACTGCCGGGGATCCGTTTTTGTTTCCTTCCATCACATTGGGCCCGCGTGGGAGATGGCCCTTGCCCGTCGAAGCTTAAGAGACATTCAAAAACCCGGTCAATTTCAAGCACAAAAGCCAGGCGACGAACCCGGACTTTCCCATGTCCTTTACGCCTGTCCCATGTTGACCATGGCTATACAAGGATTCTATATTCTGCTTCTGCAAGACTGCAAGGAAGCTTTGTCACTTTGAATTTATGTTTCCTTTGTGCGGGCTGGGGTTGAAAGGGAACGTATGTGTCATGGCCAAAAGACCCATGTTGCTTGGTTGGCAAGAATCGTCATCAACCTCTGACGGATTTGGACAACCAATGCAAAGCTTCCTGTTGGGGCAACCATGAGACTGATAAGGAGGCTTTGACCATGGTATACATATATATATATATATATGGCCATGGGTCATAACCTTTGCCTCCATGTTGGGGGGATGAACACCCATGTACCACCTATTTCGATGTTCACCAGGGATAATTACAGGGTTTTGACCCACAGCCATATATATATATATATATTCACCGGAATCCTTTGTTTCCTTTTTCCAGTCGACGTACCCGCCTTTCCCTACCAGCAGGACTTCCTGCTCACCATTGGCCCCGGCGGCCCAGTCAGGCGCCCGGTGCAATCCCCAGAGCTCAGAGCCGCTCAGAGCCGCAGACGAAGCCCTCCCAGCAGCTAACATGGAGCTTGGAGCCCTGTAGGACGACCCCTGTAAGACGACTTGCCTGTTGGAAAGGACGCCTTTTTGCACAAACCCATGGTGGAAAGGGGGGGTAAGCTTTGGGGAAAAGTCGGAAGAATCAGCCTGAGAATTGTTCAAGCCCCTACAGCGTGGTTCTAGAAATTTTGGAGTCTTATGGAATGTGTTCTGGCAAATGCAATCGCAACCTTGCAAAGCTGTCATACGGAATCATATAGGTTACTGTAGTGAATGAGGATAGTTGATAGTTTCCAAGATTGGTTGCCAAGAGACTTTGTTGAACTTGCCATGTTCCTCAGTTCTGCAACTTCAGTTGGGGCTAGTCTCCATGTTGGAGAAACCTGAAATGGGAGCTTTCCCTTTAGTTTCAGAGTGCCTTCAATTAAAGACGCGCCTATTTGCAGCCATGCCCCCAAAAAGAATTGCACGGCAAATTACAACGAGCTTCGGGAGACAAGCGAGCTCACCAATGATGATTGTTCTCGAATGCAAGTGTGCATGTTGTGTTTTGTTCCCTACTTCTCAGCTTTCTCCGTGGAGTTCCTCACTCTTCACTGCCCGGGATCTTGAAACATGTTCATGACCTCTTTGCCCTTTGCCCGAAGCTATTGAGGCAGACGGGATGGCGCATATTGTTTGCGCTTAAACCTCGAGTTGTGTTTGCCTCTTAGGCTTCTTACCAGGCCCCCTTCCTCTCTGCGCCCTAAGGCAAAAACTTGAACTGTCTGACCCAAATGCCATGTTTTGTTTCGCCTTCCCCGCCTCACTCAGTGGTTTGGATTGGTTGTTTCCTGAGTCGTTTTGGTTGGTTGTTTGGAGGTGAGGGGTGGTTTCCCATGTACCCTGTAGAAGAATCGGGGTGGTTTCTCATGTACCAGGGCTTGAATCAGCAAGCCACCAATCCAAACCACCAAACAGAGGGACCTCAAAGTGGTTTCCAGTTGTTACTAACCAAGTCCTCTCGAAATGGGAAGGTACTCAGCCTCCAATCCAAATCACGAAACGGTTACCAGACCAGTTCTTTCCCTTTTTGCTTGCTTCGTGGGGAGGGGGGATTTTCCTCAAAACCCTTATAAGGCTACCCACTCTTTATGTCCTCACTCCCTGAGTCCCTGGACTTTCAAGTTTTTGGGAAAATCATTTTCGTGGCAATCAACCAAGTTGTTTTTTTTGTTGGCCCATTCACTCCATCGGAAGTGGGCATCCTTGGAGTTGCTCAATCCCCAGGTGCAGCTTCCCAAGAAACATTTCTCCGGGAAAAAAACACTGGTGGTTTCCTTTTGGGAATCCCCAAAACCGGTTCATTCTACCCAACTCTTGCTCTCCTTTAAACTCGTTGGAATCCCCAAAGCCCGACACCATTTCATTCAACCGAAAAAGGTTCATTCCCAAGTTTGCATGGTTCCTTACAAGGGAAGGGACTCCCCCAAAACCGGTTCCTTCGAAAAGCCAACCCGATTTTCCGGGGCCCGCAACTCCCCGACCCATGGACCGGCCGTGGCGTCGAGGCCATGCACCGCTTGGTGGAGTCGGAGCTGAAAGATCTGGGCGCGCAGGTGACGCGCTGCGGCCAGGCGGAGCTTTTTCGCTTCGAGCTTCGAGTTGGGGGTGGGGGGTGGCAAGCAGACCCTCCAGGAGAATATGTTTTTTTTTTTTTTTTTTTTTTTCCTTTGGGTTTAAAAGGAATTCATCACTACTGGGAGTATTTTTACTTTTTTCCTGGGGCCTCAACCAAATGGAAGAGACGGTTTGGAGCTTTCGGAGCTTCGAGGGGGTGAGGGGCGGTGGGCGCGGGAGGCGGGGGCGGGGAGGGGGGTGGGGGAAGCAGATGGTTTTGTGGTTGGACCCAGGAACGGGGTGTTTCAACCATAGGGAACCCCTAAAGCTTGGTATGTTTGGTTGTTTCCCTCCTGAAATAGTGGACGGTTGGTGGAAATCCGGACATCGAGTTCACCACCCTTCTGAGAAACCCTGGTTTATGATTGGAGTCCGCTGCAAATACCCAAAAGGTTAATGCTTTCAACCATGGTCTCAAAGTGGTGCAGGATTCTGTCCATCCACAGTGGAGAACCCATAAAGGTTGGTTTTCCCTTGTGGTTTTCCTTCCAAATAGATCAAACAAGATCCAAATGTAGAGCTTGGCTTGAAGGGAAACCAACAGAAAGCCCAGCCCTTTTGGGGGAAACTGCTATTTGACCCCAATACTTCTTTGTGGAAGACTCGGCAAAACCTGGAGGTGCCCCACCCAAGGGTTAGAGGAGCGGTTGAAAACAGGCGCGCCACAGGGCATGCGGCGGTCGTGAATTGGTGGAGCTGCCGGATTGACATGGAGAGTCACTCCGCACTCGGATGGGTTCTTCGTGTTGGACAAGGCGCCTGAGAAGACATCTTGGGCTTCCCGAAGGGCGGGCTCGCGGGCAGGGTGCGGGCAGGCGAGCGCCATCCTCAGGGAACATCTTCATAGATCTGGCCACCGCGAACGCCAAGCAGATCCAGCCAAGCTTTGTGTTCGTGTGCAGGCAAGGCTGCAGCCCCCATGACTAGCATTCAAGGTTGCCACAAGTTCTTGAAAAAACCTCCTTTGGGTTCTTGAGTCAACCAATTTGGCATCTACTCTGATGCTTTCTCCCCAGGAGTTGGATTGATAGAGTTACCAGCCTCACTAACCTGAACTCACAAATGGGTATGTCTTTTTTGATGGTACCCTCTTCGGGTGGGTTTAAAGGTGGCCGACCTCAAACTTCCGCAAATTCAGCGTCCCAAATCTGCTGAACAATCCCGAGGAAGCCTGGCGCCACCGATTCAGGCGGCAAAATAAGGCCCCTTGAGCCCGTCCAAAAAGGGGTCCGCATTTTTAACAAAATCCCGTATGCGTTCGTAGGTGTACTTTTTGGTTCAGTGTGCTCCAAGCATTTGTGGTAGACGGTTTTATGGCAGTAGCTTCAGTTTGGTTTGTCCCGGTCAACATGGTCACCTAACCCGTTGTCCTTGTAAGACTGTCTTCGTTTTTCACCCAACCCCATGGTGGGACCTCCTCCTGATCGTACCACTTCCATTTGCTTAAGGTTTGTTTTTCCCCTGTTGGGTTTAAACAGAATCTATGACTACTGAAAATATTTGTATTTTTTCCAGGGAACGTAAGCAGAAGAAGGACAGCCTTGGATGATTATTTGCTTTTACAGTCGCGGAGCGCGTGGAAACGCCAGCCAGGCGCGGTTCTTCTTCTCAGCGAATGCGAGGCCTGAGCAGTTCTTTGCGCCGGGCGGCTCAAAAGATGCCGCCTTGGGGTTGATGTGCTGCAAGGATTCTTTGGGGAACTCAACCAGGGGCTTAAGCCCCACCTTGGGCTAATCAAACAAAAGCCTTCGCTGAAAAGGTGACACCTGGAATTGGAATGTGCCATGGTCAAGCCAATTGCGGTCCGCCGGGGCGGTCATGAACCCTTTACTGGGGCTTTTCGACGGCAACTATCTGGGGTCCTAC
>CAUJNA010003638.1:566534-681534 GCA_963377175.1 Effrenium voratum
GAGAAGAGAAGAGAAAAGAAGAAGAAATCAAGACAGGCGAAGAGAAGAGGTGACAAGTGTGCGACAGGTGCAGCGCTTGAGGATAGAGAGTGCTTGCGCATCGCTTTCAGAAGATAGATTAATGGATAGACGGATAGACAGGTAGATAGATCGGTGGATAGCTAGATAGCTAGAGAGCGAGATGAGAGCAGTTCAAAAAACTCCCCTTTACATCCCAAGCAGGGGTTGTGTCATAAGAAGGCCGGGTAAGCCAAACTCCGCACGGTAGCACGGCGGAAGCCGGCCCAAGCACTTAATGGGAAAACATGCTGCGAACACACCTGCGCACACTCTTCTTCGCGACTGCTAGTTAAGCTTTGTAAGCATGTTTCACACACGTGGTGTGTGTTTATTGGTGGCTTGTGCTGTTTAAACCTTTGTCGAGCTTGGCAGCTTGTCCAGAGACTTTGGCTTTCGTCAACACTGTGGCCAAACATGTCCGGGATGTGGCGTCGGCCTTAGCTTCATCTTAAAGACGCGGCTTCTTTACGCCCCGCGCAGGCGTGCGGCAGGCGCCAATCCGCACGGCATCCCCGGATGGTCCTCGCAAAGTGGGCTTGAAAGTATTCGAAACTCCTCCTTGAAGCCCACCAAGTCTGAAGCCCTTGAAGGGCTTCAACCTAAAACCTTCGACTTTTTAACCTTCAGAGCCCTAGGGCCTCGACCTTCGGCCCCTCGCGCAACACTCCCCACCCACTCCCAGCCCCCCCGCTCCCCCGGCCGCCTTCGAAGGTGTCCAAGGCCGAGTGCTTCGGAGCCAACCCCGATGGGTTGATGGACGGATAGATTGCTAGTTAGGTTATAGGCAAAATAACAGATATACAGTAGACAGCTACACAGACAGCCAGACAGACAAATAGGTAGGTAGGTAGGTAGGTAGGTAGGTAGGTAGGTAGGTAGGTAGGTAGGTAGGTAGGTAGGTAGGAGATAGATAGGTACGAGATAGATACAGAAATAGCAAGATAGATAGGTAGATAGATAGGTAGATAGATAGGTAGATAGGTAAACTGAAAGAGAAGAGAAGGTGAAGATGAAACGAGTCGTAAGCAAAGCAAAGAAAAGGAACGAGAAGAGAAAGTGCAAGATAAACGCAGAAAGAAAGAAAGAGCAAGATAGCTATGGTTCCTAAGTTGTTGCAACTTCCGACAAGCTCTGCCGGCTCTAGCGGACCTAGGGCTTTCTGAGCTCCAAGGTGTCGCGGAAAACCTTTGGATTCCGCAGGTTTCGCTCGCTTCGTTCCAGTCATCTGCCAGTGCCATCTATTTGTCCCAAGGTCCAGGTCCAGGCTAATTTTGAGGGGGAGGGGTGTCCAATTTAAGAGGGGCTCCGGATGACCTTTTGTGGACACACCCCTCTACTAATCTACCTGGCTGATGAACCCCAAGGTCAAGAAGTTAAGAGGTTCAAGCCACTTTTCCAAACCGGGGCCTAAAAGGAAATTGGGGCATGCAATCACTGTACAACCACTATCTACATCCAATTCTCTGTTGGCACTTGTTTGCCCCGTTGTTCCTTGTTCCCTTTTCGTCTGGCAGGCTCCCCGCTAAAAGTTGCTAGCCGCAAAAAGGATTCCCCAGGCTGGGATGCTGCCGACTGAGTCAACCCAACAAACAAGGATTTGAGGGTTCATTTTTCAGCCCCCCTGGCGCCGCGATTGGTTGCCCAAACCGCAAGCAAGCAGCGATAAACCGGAGGTTGGAGAGGGCCAGCGCAATGAGTGCCGTGGTCAACCATGAAACCCTTGCAACGGAAATCTCCATCATGATGTGTGCAACCCCACTTTGTGTGGGTTCCGTGTACCCACAAATCGGCGTTGCAGGTTGTAGGTGTTCCAGGAAAGTCAACTGGAGGTTTGAGTTGTTCAACTTGGTTCCAGTTTGCGGTTTGGATTGGTGGATTGAAGTTGGAGGTAAGGCGCTCCAAACCGTCAGAGGTCACAGCGCTTCCGCATCTGCGGGAAATTTGTATTGCCCACAGTGGCTTTGCGTCAGGCCCCGAGAAAGCGCCCGGGAAGCGGCCCAGTTCCGTGTCCGCTCGCTCGAGCGGCCAGGAGGCGCAGGAGCACCTGGCGCGGCTGGTGGCAGAAGCGGACTGGGCGCGCGCCCTTGCCGCCTTCCGGAGCTTCGGCCAGGAGGCTTCGGCCGGCCGGCGTCAGAACTCAGCGCCCGACGCGGCTGGTGCGGTCAGGTGAAGCCCTAAACCGGTGGAGTCGGCCTGGTGGAGCCCTAAACCAGTGGAGTAGCCTGGGTGAACCGTCTGCCCAGTTGAGCGGGTCCAACGGAAGCCGTCTGCCCAGTTGAAACGGGCCAAGTGCGTGTCGCAATTGAAGGATTGAAAATGTGGGAGCTCGCCAAGTTAGGTTGGTTGGCTGGTTGGCTGGTTGGCTGGCTGGGTGGCTGGGTGGCTGGCTGGTTGGTTGGTTGGCTGGCTGGCTGGCTGGCTGGTTGGTTGGCTGAGTGGCTGGTTGGTTGTTTGGCTGGCTGGCTGGCTGGTTGATTGGCTGGCTGGCTGGTTGGCTGGCTGGTTGGTTGGCTGGGTGGCTGGCTTGTTGGTTGGCTGGCTGGCTGGTTGGCTGGTTGGTTGGTTGGTTGGTTGGCTGGCTGGCTGGCTGGGGTTGGAAAGTTGGTTGGTTGGTTGGTTGGCTGGCTGGTTGGCT
The DNA here is from genome assembly GCA_963377175.1 of Effrenium voratum. Classification (NCBI taxonomy): domain Eukaryota; class Dinophyceae; order Suessiales; family Symbiodiniaceae; genus Effrenium; species Effrenium voratum. Next base: position 569,230 of record CAUJNA010003638.1, read on the forward strand.
GGCTGGTTTGTTGGCTGGCTGGCTGGTTGGTTAGTTGGTTGGTTGGCTGGCTGGCTGGCTGGTTGGTTGGTTGGCTGGCTAGCCGGCTGGTTGGTTGGTTGGTTGGCTGGCTGGCTGGTTGGTTGGTTGGCTGGCTGGCTGGCTGGATGGTTGGTTGGCTGGCTGGCTGGCTGGCTGGTTGGTTGGTTGGTTGGTTGGTTGTTTGTTTTATTGTTTTGTGTTTGTTTCTTTGTTTGTGTTTCCGGCGCTGGGCCCGGTGTCGTGTCACCGAACAAAGCAAATGTCGGCAAGATTGCCCTCTACATGGTTTAGAATGGACATGTTCAAGATTCATGGCTCTTAAAAGAAATCAACTGGTGTGTCAGGTTTTGGGGACGCCCTTTTGGTTTCAAAGGGAATCCCACATCCCTTTTCTGAACTGGGTTCATGTTTCGGCAAGACATCCTCAAATTTGATTCTTCTCTCGAAGTTGTGTGTTTTAAGGGGAAACCACCGCGTCCCAAAAAGACTGGTCTGAGAACCCTGTAACAGGAAACCACTTTCGCCAAAGTTGCAGTTGGTGAATGGGACCCAGGATTCATGAACCCCTGCTTGTGTAGCAAACCGTCTCGTTGAGTTGATGTTTTTTTTTGCATTTTAAAGATGTTTTTTTTTTTTTCTCGAAAACATGGGAACAAGCAACAAAGAACAGGAACAAACAAATGCGTTGAAGAACTGTTGTCATATGTGGGGCCCAGCCCGCAAGGAAGGGGAACGCCCCCTTTGTTTAGCAGTCTGCATCTGCGCGGGTGTGTAGCACCAGCGCCACCTCGTTCCAATCTGTGGACAGATCCCAAGGAGTTTTGAAGCAGACTTTGCCCCGCGACGTTCACTTGCGACTTGCCGGGCTTCAATCATCCTTCTTGCTGTGAGCCAATCATTTTGTGGTGGTTTATGTTCTTTGGACGTGTTTCTTTGTTTGCAACACCTATCAGGTATTCACCTAAGTCTGCCACCATCCGAATCATTGCAGGAAAACCAGACGCAGGCAAGTGCCAATATGGGTTCGAATCATACCCGGAAATCAGACATACCTGCACCAACAACTTCCAAGGCCGGGAACGTTGTCTTTAGACAGACCCATATTCATTAGTATACGTATACAGTACCTGTATATGCAGATATCTGAGACTCAATCGGAAGTTGTTGCACCCTCCCCTTCTTTTGGTTCACTCTGGATTTCCTTTGGGTCCCTTTGCCCCTTTTTGCGCCAGGCCCCTAGCAGCTTCCGCGTGTCTGGGAAGCGCGCGGGCCGGCGGGCGGCGCATTTAAGCGACTTGGAGCCGAAAGGGCGGGTCAATTCTACCCAGCTGCCCAGTGGGTTGCTTCCTTTTTTCCTTTTCTTGGAAGAATTCCCCGTAAAAGTCAGCCAACCAAAAAGGATGCCCTGTTTATCCCATGGCCAGTGGGCATCTGAGTCTAGGTGCAAGGGGGGTTGTCCAGGTTTTGGAGGGAAGATATATCTACCACGTACAGGTTACAAACCATTGGCTGTTGTTACTGTTGGCAGGTCCAGCTGTACCCTCCCCAGTCTCAGGAATCCTTCTCTTCAAAAAATCGGCCAAACCCTGGAAAGTAGGTGGTTTCTAAAACGAACGAAGGGTGAAGAGGACGGGGGAATCCAACGTTAGAGTTTCCTGTAGGTCGAGCGATCGAACACAGACCTCAAAGACTCCAGCCCAACCCACCCCAACCTCGCCTCCCCGCAAATGCATTGGTCATCCAGAGTTGCTTTCAATGACTTGACACGCCATGATTTTTGTTGGACCAAAGCCAAACGTCCGACATCGCCAACCGTTCAGCATCGTTGACAACGATTTGTCAGTTGAAATACCTTGGCTGGAGTGATCTTCAATGGGAAAAGTGTCATGAATATGCAGTCAAAAAGACCGGATTTGTGCTTCATTCGTAAAACGGGTGAACCAATCATTTGTGAGACCCAAGCTCTGTAGTTCAGCCATCGAGAACAAAAGCAACATCCAACCCGATCCGTAAACATCAGCCTTCCGAATTTAAAGACGCGGGGGGGTCCTCGAGTCGGGGTGGGCCCCTGAAAATCTGTGATTTCAAATCCTTCTGATTTCCCTTTAAGCACCATTCAAAATGTCCCAGTGTGACATTTCCTCTGAAAACGTAGGATTGCTCCGAGCCGAAAAAACAGAACCCAAGCACACGGGTTCGAAACTTGGCATTGCTTTTTGAACACACAAAGCGTAGTCGACGCGAAGCGTGGAACTCCATTCGCATTCGAGGTTCCAATGGCATCGCGGAGTTCGTCGGCGAGGCGATCGATTTGGTCGATCGGTTTGTTTCGATTTGGCCACCGCCAATACTGAGTGTCTTAAAACGGCCCCCTTCAAAAGACGGTGAGTTTTCTTTGGATTTCCCCTTGAACAACCAAAAAGGTGTTCCCAGCAACAAAGACATGTCCGCCCTTGCTAAATATTGACCGAACATGGTTGGTGGACCCAGACTCCCTTTTTTCTATGCTATTGCCTCAGGTCGGCGGGGGGAACCCCTCCCAAACACAGCCTGTCCTTTGATCGGGGTGCCCTTAAGGTACTTTTTGCCACATTTGGCAAAAAGGAAAGGGTGCTTTGAAGGGCATCGCGCACAGGGTGAACAAACCACTTGTTTAATCATGAGACAGGATGACTGTTGGATAGGGAATGCCTTGGTGGACCTTGTGGTCTATTGGTTTGGGAAGGAGTAGATCCAGGGATTGTGCCCCAAAACCAGGGGTTAAGACCCTCGTCATTCAGCCTTGCGCGTGCTAACCTCTGATCATGTTTGGGGGTCTTTGCGATGGTTTGTGAGTCAGTTTATGGCGACTAGGATGTAGGTCCTTTATTACTTACTTGGACAATCTGTTTTTCAGGGTGCGGATTTGTATGCTCGTATGAATCATTATAGCATTCGCAGAATCAAAGTGCCATGGTTCCCCTTTGTTGGAAAAAGGAACACCTTGTACAACCAAGAACCATGATTTTCCAGTGAGAGCTGTGGCCCCTGTCCACACCACTGAAAATAAGCATGTTTATCTCCCATGAACATTCCTGGGTCTTCCGGCCTATTCGGTTACAGGGGCGGCCTTGTCCATCTATTCTGGATGGACAAAATCCTCCCTGCACCAGTTGGTAGGTGGTTTCTCCCAGAATTCATTGGGCTTCGTCCACCCCAACTGGTGGAACATGTTGTCCATTTGTATGTTACACGTCACACATCGTGTGTTCGCACCAAGCCGGATGCCATTGGATATCGCGATGTCCCGCGCCTCATGGCATCTCAATTTGCCGCTCTTCAGTTGGATGAGATCAAGGCATCCCCGCCGTCTTCCGGATTGGGCCTTGTACCTGTCTTGGCACTGAGGCCAGAGGGCTCAGGGAGCAATTCTGTCTGTGAAGCGCGCTAGATGTCAACAAGAGGTTTCTGGGTGAGTTCTGGGTTTGCGAAAGCTTCTTGGCAGGCTTCACCCTGCCTTTTCTTCTTGTTTGTTTTACACTTCAAGGCGTTGTTGTTTTCGTTCGGACTGCCGCAAGATGTGTTAATGTGTGCATGTCTAGCCAGTAGGTCCAGGTACTTGACCTTGCTCAAGCTTGCCTTGGCGGACCCACAGTGTTGCAGACCATGGTTTGGCTGATTCGAGTTTAGCCTTGGCTCATTAGATCATTTTGCGTTGTTGGAGATTTCTATAGGTAACCGAGAGCACTTTCCAAAACTTAAACAGCTCGCCTGTGTGCATTCAGTTTTAACAAAATCGTGTGGCCTGTATGCCGTTTGTGGATATATATATATATATACATATATATATATATATATATATTTGGGGGGTGAAACTTGCTCCATTCATTGAAAAGGGACAATGCTGCCCCAACATTGTTGAATCCTGAGCCTGCTCTTTCACTCGCTTGCAAATTGCCACAAAATAGCGATCTTTGTTTGGAGGATTCTCGTTTTTGTGGACCTGTTTTGGGGTCCTCTGTGCATTGTCGGTGGGGGGGGGGGGGGGCGAAAGGATTTAGACGCGCCAATAGCACATTTGCTTTGAACAACCCGAACCAAGCAAGCGATTGCGGGAGGCCGTGGCAGAAGCCATGGGCTGGCGAGTGGACTTGCATGACTACGACGTTGAGGCCGGTGGAAAGTGTTTCCCCTGTTGCTTTTAAAGGGAATCTCTCACTATTGGAAATATCTTTTTTGCTTTTGTGGGGGCTTAAAGAACTGGAAGCAAGGGAAACTTCTTACAAGCTGCGGGAAGCTGGCAAGCTTCCCCTCGAAATGGGGGGGGGGGGGGGCAAAATATGGAACCACGTTTGAAGGTCCGATGCGAGACTGGGGGAAACCTGGGGCTAAGCTTTGGACCTGGGCCGTTCGCCACTAAGGGCCAGCCCCAGAAGCGTATACTCAACAGCTCAAGACTCCATTCCGGACACTGGTTGACTCTTGAACTGTTGATTTCCTTTTTCCCTTTGAACATCCGAATTTCAATTGGGGAGGCTGCTGTTTTAGGAAACCTCCTCTGCGCTTCAAAGCTGAACCTCTTCTGGTTGTGCAACGCCCAGCCATAATTCTCCCCTCCGCGAGTCGCGTGGGATCGCCTGAAGCCTCTTTCCCAGCTTGGCTTAAAGAGGGCCAAAAGCGCGAAATCCTTGACATGAGGTGTTCCTTTTTGTTCAAGCTCGAACATTCAAAAGCCAGAAGGGGGGGGCTTCCCAAGCTTCCCCTCTCGCTTTCCTCGGACGTCCGGAGGTCGTGGTCCACTTGAATGACGATCACCTCATTGCTCGGACACCCGCGGTGGTGTGCGAGGAAGCCGCCAGTACGGCCAAGTTGTCACGAAGGGTGTGTCTCTAGATGGGCATTCCCCCAAAAAATGAGCTTCCCACTAGGTCCTAGGTTTTCTTTCGAACCCCCCAAAAGGAGCTTTTTTTTCAGGGAATACAGGGAGGTCGTCGCGAAAACCCAACTTGAAAGGGAAAAAGAACAAACAGTTGAACTGCTGGTTCCAAAATGTTGGGAACGAGTACTCACAGCCAGCTTGGAAAGGACCAATCCATGGAAGCGAGGCTTTCCTTCACCGAAGTTGCCAAAAAACGTGTGTAGGTCTACTCCATGTTACGTTTGGAGCAGTGGTTCTTGAGTCGGGTTTCGGGATGTGAGCTAAGGTTAATATTCATTAGACTCTGCATGACTGATGGAGTTGAAGTTCCCTAAAAGAGACCCAATGAACCCCCATGGCATTGCCACCCATTTCATCAGCATCATCATCATCATCATCATCATCATCATCATCATCATCATCATCAAATCTAAGAGCCTCGGGTTACACCCTGGTGAGGGCAACAAATGACTCATTGATGTTCATCGACCGCCTTTTCTACTGCTAGCATACGAGTGGTGCACTACAATAGATTCTATGGCTTAAACCAGCATGATAAGATGTAGGTAGCATGAACTAGCAAGTCCCAGCCCCCGCCCGTTGTGCCGAGCACTTAGGTGGGGCTGCCTTTGCTGGAGCGCGCTGCCCAGCAGGCGGGTAATTTGGAGAGGCAGCGCTCCCCTTCGCAGGTTCGATCAAAGTAATGTTGACCTGGGAGAAATTGATTTGTTGATTTTCATTGGGGGTCAAACCTTCACTTTGTGCGACTTTGTGGGGGGGGGGGGGGACATTTGCTATGATCCGCGACATTCTCCCCTTTTGGTTCCCTTTTTGGGGTTGCTACACTTGGCATGGAGATAGCTGTTGAGACGCAGAGCAGCCTTGCGAGGTTTCCAGTTTCGTTTCAATGGTGCATGTTGCTTGGCTGTGAGTTCCAGGTGAATTCGGAGGTAGATCACACCGTGCCATGCTCCAAGCGAATATTGGAGCAGTGGCAACGGAGGACCTCAGCCGCTTGGATACTGCAATGCTCCCAAACAAGCAGCGCTATCTTCTGATTGCCGGATCCTTGCCTTTGCTGGGCGCTCTCCAGCAACAATCCCTTCCCCAAACTCCCTCTCCCCATGTTTCCTCCAAACTAAGACCCGGACGAGGCCTTGTTTAGAGGACGCCAGAGAGGGGAGATCAGGGGGATCCTGTGAGCTTGGACATCACCTCTCGGATGCCTGCTGAATGTCATATGACACTGCGCACCAATGGGATGGGTGTGATTTAAAGCAGGACGCCCCCCCCCCCAAAAAAAAAAGAGAAAAACTATGGTGGTGTCCCTTTGGTGTTTCTTTAACTTAAGCCCAGAAGAAGGTTTCCCCGAAAAAAAGACAGGCAGAGGACGGGTCCTGCTTCAAACTCGTGAAGGGCAAGCCCCCCTTTCTTGCACGAACCACTCATGTGAGCTCACCATCGGTTTGGTTGGTAAACGAGCATGTACCTTGTTTGCTTGACAGGTCCAAGTTCCGGCGCACCCCACCCAGCGGAAACCTTCCTTGTGACGCTAAGGATCACCAATGGGAGAGGCAGATGCGAGCTTCTTCTTCTTCCTCCTCTTCTTCCTCTTCTTCCTCTTCTTCCTCTTCTTCCTCTTCTTCCTCTTCTTCCTCTTCTTCCTCTTCTTCCTCTTCTTCCTCTTCTTCCTCTTCTTCCTCTTCTTCCTCATCTTCCTCTTCTTCCTCTTCTTCCTCTTCTTTTTTCTTTTTTCTTCCTCTTCTTCTTCTTCTTGTTCTTCTCCTTTTCCCTTCTTTGCCATTTTTCTCCTTTTTCTTCTTTTCAGATCCAGGGGAGCCGCGCCGCGTCGCCAGGCGCAGTTCGCGCTGCCGGGGCTCTCGCAGCCGGTGGCGTGGGCCATGGCCAGGATCCATCGCGGTTGGGTTGGGGCGTGTGCGTTTTTTTGGTGCCTGGGTGTCACTCAACGGCAGGAAACAAAATGACCGAAATACCCCAAAAAACGTGGGGATGTGTATTTGGCCTGTTTTTCTTTCCCCCAGTGGATTCCGCCCCCTTTTTCAACTTTTTCTTGGCGAGGGCCCCCCTTTTAAACTCAACCACGAAATGTGCTTTGTGGTGTCTTGGTGTCACTCAACGGAAGGAAACATGCAGGCAGTCGACAGAATTACCCCAAAAATCCGTGGGGGGGGATGCGTGGTTTGGCCTGCTTGCTTTTGGTGCCGTGTCACTAAACGCCGGGAAAAGATGCTGGGTGCCTGCCAAAAGACCTGGCTTTGTATGGAAATTCCCAGGTGTTGACAAATTGCCAATTGCAGAGTACATTTTCAGCTGTCCTAAAAGAGGATGTCTTCGGGTGTAGCGTGAAGTTTTCCCCCCCTTGAGGGTCGAAGAGGAAGGGTGATTTGTTTAGGTGTCCTGTGGGGCAGAGTGGCTTTGTTACATGAAAGGGGGATGATGTGTTCTGGTGTGGAGTGAATTAAGTAGTACCTGGCGGAATTTGTGAAGGGGTGCTCCCCCTAACAACAGCAGGATCCAACAATAGCAGACTAAGATAAGTCTGAGTTTTCCCTTTTTGTCCGTAACGACAATCTTCAAATAGCGGGACACTCTCGAGATGCCACTTCCACATTTTACCATGCCTGTTCTTTTTTTTGGCGTACTCCCCAAAAAGGTGGTGTCCTTTTCGGTTCCCTTTCCACCCACCAAAAAAGACGGGTACCCAGCCAAAGAGAGGCAGACCCATGTCCAAAGTCTCGTCGCGCGCCGCGCGCGTCGCGCGCCGCGAGCTGAGCGAGTCGCAGGACCATTGAGCCAGCCTTGGGGGAGTTGGTGGTGGACCCGAACCTCGGCGATTGGTCCAAATCTCCCGTCTGATGGCTCGACCAGTAGGGGGGGCAAAAGGATTGGGTTGGACAGGGAAGTCCAAAGAGAAGAAACAACACCCCACGTCCAAGGTTCGGGACCCAATTATTTGACTCCAGCGTTGTGATGGTTGGTGAGAATTGTTGCGGAAACGGGTTCAAGCATATCTTTTGGCCTTGGAAAGGCCGATTTGTTTGAGATTCGTCGTGGGTGATTCATGCGTTTAAAGCTGAACATACAATTGGACCCCTGTGCATCAATTCAAAAGATGCCCCAAGGTTAGCTCGTGGACGGTGGGTTAAATTGGCGTCCTAACATGTCACTTGGGCTCGGGATCCAAAGGTAGTTTTTCTTCCCGAGTTAGACCTTCCGCCATTCGGAAACATGGACAAGTTTGGCTCCAATCTGCAGAAGTGAGTAAAGATACCAACACCCCTAAATTTCAATCCCGATGAAAAGAAAGGTTGACTCAATTTGGATGATTATAATCCTTAGGTAGACAAGCCGGGTTATTTGAGCCCCCATTGTTGTAATCGTGGTTTGAATCCCAGGGAGCAAGGTGTCAACGGGTAAATTCTGGGGTCCAACTGTCCTGACAATGATCAGAAGGACATGGACAAATAACTCTTGCCCCAAGGCGGCAAGTCCCCGTTTATTTGTCTTTTCTTTTTTATTTAACGTAATGGCTGGGTTGCCACTCCTGATACAAAGTTGCGCAAATTTCCTGTGCAGAAAACTCGAGGCGGCTTCTTGCAAAAGGGCAGTGGAGAAGTTCCATTTAGAGGAGGCTAGTCCTTTGGGGCAGACAAAGGGGACGAATCTGGCCAACAATTCGGACTAGGCGGCCTGAAAACTCATGAACCTGGGACGCACAGTGTTGGACTCACCGCCCCTCCCCTGTTTTATCAACCAAATGGTGTTTGATGGGAACTGAAAGGAACCAGTTGCCATGAGAGGTGCCTAGCTGCGCAAGGAATCACCTGGCAGAGGCATAGAGGTTGCAACCTGCATGATACGCCATTGGCATCCCGTATCATTCACCCAGATGTCAGGTTTTCCTTTGAATGGCGATTCAGAACTGAAGGGAGGGTCATTCCAACCTCAGGGGAGTTGGCACGGCGGTTCCCATCCGTACCCTTGGACTTGTGGACTTTGGATTTTTTAGAGGTGATGACATGCCGCATTAGAAACTGATATCACGTTGAGCAAGGGATCAACCGAAAACCGCTAGGTCTTGACTGCACCCTTAGATTCGGGGGATTTTTGAATGGACCTCAACTGAGGTACCCGCAAGATGGGCTCGCAGAAACATCCAAACTTTGCACCAAGGATGTGTGGGTCCGGCATTGTGCTCTTGGAGGCCGGCTTTCGATTGTGTTGGGCTTGCCAGTTTTTGGCGGCGCTGCCAAGAAATCCAAAAAGAAAACGCAGATCCAAAACCCGATTTGGACATAGTCACTTGTTTACCTCCTAGTCGACGGGTTTGAGTTCAACCATCGAAAGGATGCCTGTAATAAAAGGCTAAACATGTTGTTTGATTGGTTTACTCCTAGAATGAATCCTGTCATCATAGCTGCGTTTGGTTTTCAAGTATCCTGCAACCAAGTTCGATGTATTTAGGCCCTTGTAGTATTTTGCTCAGGGAAATGTACTGGGCAAGTAAGGTAAGGTGGGCAGGAGAGTGAAGCGGGCCTCACTGGAGGTTGGGCCCCATCGCTACTCCCATCGATGAATCCCACAAGAAGGGAACCTCTGCAAATTCATGGCAGGAAACGTGACATCCGGGAGTTGTGCTTGAGGTGCTTCGCCCGGCAGAGCTGTTGAGTTGTTTTCGCACTCCGGTTTCTGCAGTTGAAGGTTGTTTTTGTGAAGATCAATTTAGTTCTAGAATAAAACGTCTGGCCTTGTTCTGGTCAATCCACTGAGGAAGTAAGCTGCTTGTTGAAATCTGATGTTCTTGATCACATCTTGTTGCCTGTAGCATTTCTGAACTGTTGGTGTTGCCTGACACACTGTCGTATCACTGAGTTATTGGTGTCTAGCTCACCTGCGACTAGCAGCTTGGTTTCCGGAGGGTATCTTTTCGAATCCCCAACCCACCAATCCAGCCATCAAGGGATAGCTGACTCAGTGTTGACACCAGAACAGACTTTGACACACATGTTTTTGCTGGATTTTTGGAATTCAACGTTTCACCAAGCTGTATCATCCCTAGACAGAGAAGCATGACAACCTCCAAGTAAGCAGCTAGTGAGGATTGACTTGGCGCCGACCTGTGATTTGGGCAACAATCCCTCGTATGAGTCTGCCTGTGGTTGTGCGCGCCATTGAAGACGAAAGGAACACACACACACACACGTGTCAATGATTTGTTTTGAAAGGGCACCACACCTGCAAAAAGAACGCAAGCAATACACAATCTGGCAAAAGGAACACACAGAGTTTTCTATTTTTCCCCTTGGCTTTGAACATCATTTGTCGGAAGGTGGTGTTTTTTTTCTGAGTGTCCCCACCCCCTTCCCCTCCCGCCCCGAAATGTTTGGCTCCCCTTAAGATGGCGTGTTGGCTTTTGGTTGCCAGAGATTGGGGAACTCCCCAACTGAAAGGGTGTGCATTTGTCCGAAGCTGATATGAATCCTGAAGCAACACCTGAAATTGTTAGTTTTTGTGTGCTTTCCCTATGACCGAACATCCCAAAAGCCAGCCCAAGCCTGGACTTGGAGACACAGCCATAATATCTACATCAGGCCCCAAACACGCTTCACTCAGTGGAGTTGAGTGCCCAAGAAAAAACAAACATGTCATGACCCCTCCAAAAGTTAGGTTTATGACACTCCTTACCGGACAATCTCGCGAAAATTACCACTATGAGTGTTTCCTTTTGGTTTCCTTCTAGAAAGCATTCGACTGAGGGGCAATAATCTGCTCTATCGTTACCTTCACGGCATCCAGCCGAAGAGTGTTTGATTCTTGGGGTCATGAATCAATGGGCCCAAACTCAACAAAGGATTCGCTGCAAAAGGAGCCTGAAAAGAAGGTGGGACAGTTCCAAGATAGTTTCATCATTCTGTCTCCCGCCCTTCTTTTTGATTTCCCATCTACGCCATCCAACCAGGGATGTCCCTGACCCGGTGACCCCCCGTGCTCTCGGCCAGGCGGCGCAATGCTGGCGCGGGGCCTTCTACTTGGGCTTCGAGGAAGACCCCCGCCAGCTGGACCGGCGATCGGGCGATCGGGCGTTCAGCCGCCCCGAAACCCAGCGGCTTGCGACGGGGGGAGGGGGGGGGGAATGGGATGTATCGCTACATAACTTTCATGCGAGGGTAAAATGCCATGCTGGTACGCGAAAAAAGCTTGGTCGCTCAAAGCGCGGGTAGAAGAAGTTTAGCAGGGCTGGGTAGGCTCCTTCAGGATTTGGTTGTGACTCATTTAGACTTGTGCCCTGAAGAGGGTCCCCCACCTCATTTCTTAGACCCACGTGAGTTCAAAGCAAAGGCACAAGTTGATGGAGGCTCGGTGGACCGAAATTGCCGTTGACTCGTTGAGCATGCTGGTTACCATCCACTAGCTTGCCCAAAAAACAAGTCAGTTCGACCAACCGAGGATGAGTATTGACTGTTGCTCTACCTCTTTGGGCAGCAGGCTTGCGGTTAGAACTATGCCCAGTTGTCCAGCTTTGGATGGAACCCGTATTGCTTTGCACGTGTTGCTACGTTTCCATTTGCAGCCAAGAGAGCTTTTTTTTTGATTCTTGGGGGGGGGATGGATGTAACCTTGGGAACTGAACCCTTTTCTCCCACCCCAATAGTCAAAACCTTACACGGTCCATTCTCACCTTGGGTGGAGGTGATCTATCATGCGTTTGAGAAGAACGGAAGTCAGAAGTTCATGCTCTTAGCCCCAGGCCGAGGTTCCAATTCAGTGGGAAGCGACTGCCTTCAGGCCTCCCGAGCCAGCTGCTTCCGCGACAGCCTGGGTTGTGATCTGGCATTGGTCTTGTCTTTGCAAGGCCTCTGCATCCTTGGTTGCTCGTTGATTCAACCTTTAACAAGAGTGAGTTCGGAACATGAAGGTGTCCAATTTAACTAGCCAAAGCTTAAGTACCTTGTTGTGAGAAGTGAAGACCAAGTAGTGGCAAGTTGTTGGTGTTCCCTTGATTTCCGGTGCAAGGGGCCTTTGTTTCCTTTGGTTTCCCTCAACAAAAGCGGCACATCCAGATGTCAAACCAAACGGAGGCCTCGCTCCCTCAAAAAACGCGAGACACCCGCCATGGGAATCCAGGAGCGTTGCCGGCAAAACCGCTCGCTGGTGTCCCCAGATGCGGCCAGGAGCCTCAGAGGAAGCATACTTGGATCTTCAACCCACATAGTAAGTAGATTATTAACATGTTTATTCCCGGGGCAAGTGGGGTTGGTTGGTTTACAGTGTACAGTTTCCAGCCTTACTCGTAGACGTTATCAGAGTTTAGAGTTGCTTATGACATATCCCACCAACAGTTGACCGCAGTTAACAGTTGGTCCCAGTTAGCAAGGGATCAATGAGTACTAAAGCAATGGAAGCATAGGCTTGCTTGTAATGTCAGTTTGTTTGGTGTACAGTTTGTGGTTTGTTTTAGGCATAAGTATCCTTAGGTCAGTTTGCCTGAAATAGAAACATTCCACTGGTTTCAGCTTTGCTCCAATTGTTCATGTGCCAGAGCCATGTTTTTTTTTTTTTCCCACAAGGTGGAGTTTTGGAGAGAAATAGGTCGGGAGATGGGGCATTGGGTAAGTGAGCTAGGAATGAATCAACCTGGTGTTTGGACTTGGGCCTGCGCAGAGTCTACAGCAGATGCCCGAAATATTGCAAGTAAGGGAACAAGGAAACCCTCCATTTTATGTTATTTGTCATAGAGTTGTGATTGAGTATGGTTGACTCAGTTGTGTGCATTACGGTAAACCAGCTCAAGCACGATAGAGGTCCGGACCAACTAGAACGAGCTGAAGGTAAAACGAGCCCTCAGCCAGCCCACTCAAGGTTGATCCTTTGCCTGATTAGGCGGTTGTGGTTCCATGGGGTACTTGTCAGCAACCCACAGGTGGTCTCCGGAACAACCCCTTGCATCCAAGGGGTTTCTCCAGCCTCTTGGTAGAGGTCATGTTTGTTCCAAAACAGATAGCCCCTCTTGGAAACAAAGGTTGCCAAGCAACAAAACAAAAGCAAGCGGGTTCTGTGGGCATACAACAATCAGTGGATATGATGGCTTTTGCAAGAGTTGGACACCAGCACCCATCCAGAGTATGCCCCAACCACCTTAAGATGGGTGTGTCTTGTCTTGCAAACCGCTTTGGGCCCATCAAGGTCCCTTTGCTGGAAAACTAAAGAGAAGCCCATCATGTCAGAAGCCAATCCTTTGACAGGGCCTATTATGTTTGGGTACCCTTTTCGGGGTTTGGAGCCTCTGCACAACCATTCAAGGATTGAGCTCGTTGAAATCAGTTTTCAAGAGTAGCTTCAGACTACCGCGCAACCTTCCTTGAGACAAAGCCACGCATGTGGATGTCATTTGAGGGTGCCCTTGCTTGCGGGACACCACAGACACATACCCTTTGGCGACAAACCTGACATATTTGGATATGTCTTTTTTGTCCCCCAAAATCACGGTTTTCCTTTTTGTCTTCGTCTAAAAAGCCCGCCAAATCGCACCCATGTGCGCTCGCGCATTCGCACTCGCGCGCCATACAACCGCCCAAAACCACCAACAACATCCTTTTGGGTGTACCCTCAAAGAAAGAGAGACCCATTTGCACCTCGCACAGGCTGCCAGCGTCGGCTTCGCGCGCGGCGATGCCCGGCGCCTGCCGCCCGGGGCCCAGGTGCCCGCACCTGGTGCAAGGGGCCAGGAAGGGGGGGACCCAGAGATGAGCGGGGTTGGTGGCTCGTGTTTTGGTTGTTGGTGTTGTGTTCGGTTGCGTTTGGTGCTTTTTGAAGTTGTCCATCACACCCCGGAATAACTGTGAATTTGGTTGACACCCACACTATGGGCGTGTCCTGAGATAGTTGGTTCCCACAAATGCTTTACGTTTTGTTCTCGCTTCAAACTCCTCCAAACACGATGTCCAAACTGTTTCTAGGACACCCTCGCCAGCCCGGCAAGGGCTACGCCAAAGACCTCGAGTTTTTTCGGGTTTGGGATGGAGCCTGGGGTCCCACTGGATTTTCAACTGAACGGGGGGGCGGAGAGGAAGCCGCAAAACCTGAAAGAGGCTCCCTGGGACAACACTCCAGTTGTACATATAGGAGGGCGATGGTTATACAGTATGTTTGTTTCCCGATGTTGGTGTCACTAAAATGAGGGAAACGCCTTGTCCTCCCAAACAGGCTGTTTGTTTTGCATTGTCATGAGGATGTACCCCCCCCTCCCCCACCCACCCGCACGCCAGTTTTGGATCAAAGGACCGAGATAAACTGGGCTATTTCACACATTGAAAGGGATGAACCGAGAAATCCCAATACCTCCCCCTACCTCCCCCCATCCCCGACTCGACCTCCCTGCCCTCGGATGTGTTTGTCTCTGCTTTGGTCTTGAGGCTTCCCAACTCCTCCGTGGCAGCCGTGGTCTGCGACCTGCCCTTCGGGAAGCAGTGCGCCCCCTTTTGTTGTTGTTTTCGCAATGCTTTGCCATTGCCTTGAATTGCTTGTTTGCCATTCTTTTGTCAATACTCGTTTGGTGACTGTCCACCGGTAAGCTTTCTTCCCCAATTGGGGGCGGAGTGCTGGTCATCTTTGGCTCGAAGCAACCCTGTTTCTGGGGCCTGGTTGGGGACGGCTTCAACTAAAACTTGGGTTGCCCCGCAGCTACTCGGAATATCTCGGAGCACAAGACCTTTGATTCTTTTCTGGGCACCTCAAAGCAGACTGTCTGAACCTCCAAGCACTTGGCTCTGTTCATGTTCCGCGGGTCTGAGCTACAATACCCACTGGCAGACGGACAGGTTGGGGACCTGTTGCGGCCAGGCCACTCAGGAAGTGAGGGCGCCCGAAGGTCAACTGGAAGATGAAGCCTCGCGAGGTACGGCAGCGAGGAGGGCGGCCGCCTCGGTGCCATTTGGCTGTTGGTCGAAACCAATGGGATCCCATGGAGTAGGTAGGTGCACCACCCATTTTAATCTTTTTTTGTGGGGGTTGGGATGTTCACTGGGGGATAACCGGGATTTTCACCCATGGCCGTTTGACCACTTGGCATCGAACTCTGGAGTCTCAGTGGTTGAGTGGCACCTTTCTTCTCTTGTTGCTTGGGTTCAGGACACAAAATGGGATCTGCAAAGGGACGTATCTTTTTCCTGCAACTGCGCCGCTGGCTTCAAGCAACACCAGGGCAGAGAATTGGCCGGCATCAGCTTCATGGTTCTTTGCATCTGTGTTAGTTGGTTATTGGTTTGGTCCTCTTCATCTTTGCAAAAAGCAAGGTTCTAGGGGTACCTTCACCATTCTTTTCAGGGATCCTTCTTTTCAGGAACCATCAAAAACCCGGGGGAAACAGCCGGTGTTTGACAAGAACGCTGGTTGAAAAGAATGGTTGGAATCAACCCCTGACATACTTGGAGCTTCATACTTGGTCAACCTTTTAAAATTTAGATTACCTGTGACCTTCATACTTGGTCAACCTAGAAAGGTGTGTTGCTGCCATGCCAAGGTTTGGGACGTCAACGTTAGTAGAGCGAACCTGGAGGCATTTTTCCCGTGTGATTGAGGGACAAGGACCAGCTCGGGCTCCAGCATTCAGTTGGGCTCCGGGGGGTTGCAAGTCGGAACACCAGACTGACCAACAGAAGAGAACCCGTTCTTTTTTCCTAAGGTCAGGGCTCGGCTGAGTTATCAAAGTTATCAAACCCATGTTCCGCCAAAAACACTGTGTCAAGCTCGGAGCGCCATTCGATCCGAGACAACCTGCTGCTCTACCCGGCAGCTCTGAGAGAGTTCCGACGCGCTTCGAGCTGAGACTGCGATCAGCCGGGAAAGGTCCAGGGTTGAACCGGAAGAGGATTCCCTTAAAGGAAGCCAGAGGGGATGGTTTATAGGGGTCATTCCCTCATTCCCTGCTGAGAACCCCAAGAATACTCGCGCATGGGTGTCTTGTGATCTTGATGCATTTTGGCTTCAATGGCCAAATCTGCCACCCCATTCCTCTCATTTAGGCCCTCGCAGAACAACCGGGCCAGGATTCTGTGCCCAAAAATGCCAACGGTTGGCTCTCAAACTTGGGGCCCTCTTTCACCTCCATGTGATTACGACTATGTTCTATTTTCCCCCCCGGTTGTTTTAAAGGGTATCTACGATGAGCATGATTATTATATCATTATCATTATTAGTATTATGGGAAATATGCGCATTTGTGTCAGGGGACTTAAGCAAATGGAGGTTTAGGATGGTTTGCAAAGGAAGAGGAAACCAACGACCTGTGACGCCCCCCTTGTGAGAACAACCACATAAATCAGACACACTTCCATTCCAAGGTAAAGTTGGTTTTGACCTTGTGGTTCAACAAACAAGGAGTCCCATGTTTGGTGTAGAAGGCCTTTGAACAGCATGCCTTAGTTGGAAAGTAGTTTTAGAGTTCCGCAACATAAAGACAAACCCATAGGAGTGACAAAGCACCCGATTTTTGACCTTAGAATAAAAGCGGATCTCTTGAGAACGAATCTGACCACCAGCACCAAAGTGTTTGGTGCAAAAGGGAAATTATGGAAAGCTACAAAGACAAAAGGGCGAAACGATGCATTCTTTTGAGCCACGGTCAGAATGTGCCTTTGATTCCTGTAAAAGGACACGGACATGAGTTGCTTTCCTGCCTTTCGTTGCTCCCATGTCCCTTCTAAATTGCCCATACTGGCAATCAAACAGCCCACTTTAAGAGCAACTCCCTTGCTGTCCCGAAATCGGGAACCCACTTTTGGTCGCTAAGGTGTGGTCACGTGCCTTTGGGCAAACCCTCAAGTCCCCAAAGACGTTCGCCGAGGTGCTGCGCAGTGACGGGCGGGTGGTCCTGCTCACCAACCAGGCCTTTCCAAGTCGGAACATCCGAAACTGAGGTGTGCCACAAGCAAAACCCAGGGATTGATGAAGGATAGTTAGGGAAAATCCCCTCGCTATACATAGCGGATATCCGCTTTCTTAGTTCTTGAAGCATGGTTCTGGGTAGACCATGTCATTACCAGGTTTTGATTATGACTCAGGTGGGCCTGCCTAAACTGCTGGACGTTGTTGGGATTGTGGCGGCATCAAAAAAACAGAACCCTTAAGTATGATAAGTAGGATCAAAAGAGAGGTAATGTGAGTAGTGATTTAGGCCTTAAGATCTTGCTCCCTTTGCAGATGAACGACAGGAACCCGAAGAGGGAGCCCCGCAAAAGTGCATTCCTCCCATTTGGAGTCTTGTGTGTTCCCTGTGAAACTTCAGGGTCATATACCTTTAAACATATATTTGTTGTCTTCGTTCAGTAGCGGTTGTGACCAGAATAAATGTTTTGCCTTGTAAAGCAATGGGAGTCGAATCTGGTGGTTAGACCTCGGATTCTGCCTGGATGGGCGGCAACTCGTCAGAAGTGGTGCTCCCATGTTCGATGTTGGCCTGTTGTCTGTTTTGTTTCCCGATTGAGGTTTGGTGTTGGTCGCGGCTTTTCATGTTTGATCCTTATTGTGTCATGACAGTCCATATTTTCGGCCCGTGTGTCATGCCAACCCAAATGCTGCGCTCACGTTCGTGTGCCCAGGCCGTTACACACGAGGGTGAAGGACCTCGTTTTAATGAGGGAGCCAACATTCAGGCCGCGCTCCAAAGAGGGCCCTCAGCAGCTTATGTGCAGTTTCATTCCGAACTAATAAACCCTGCGGATGGAAAAGGGTTCTTACACCAAAAGTGAAGGATGATCTCAGAAAGTAGCCCCAGTTGTTCAGTGGGACACGTGTTCCACATCTTGTTGCAGCTGTGCTCCCTTCAAATTCAAGGCTGGGGAGTTTATTCCCATGGCCAGTTGGCCAGTTCAGGCCATTGGTGCATTGCTTGAAGCAGCTGCTATTTTCCATTGCTCAACTCTCAACGGCTTTGTTCCCAGATGAAAATCAACGTCAACCAACCTGTTGAAGTCATGATATGTCACGCCGCTTTGCGAGGCCTTATGTTGTTGGATCGTACTTCCTCCATTTGTTTAATATTGTCCCCTGTATTTTTTTTTGAGTCCCCTGTTGGTTTCGGAGGGAATATATTCCTACCGGACATCGGTTTACTTTCCAGGGGACTTAAGCAAATTAAATGGATGACTTAGCTTCGCACGGCGGTTGTTTTGCTGTGTGAACAGGCCAACGCTGCGACGCTGCTAGAGGCCCGGGAAAGGCAGACACGTCGGGAAGAGCGAGAAAAGTAAATGCCCATAGCCAGGGTTCCATGTGTGGCGATGACCCATAGGTAGATTTAGACCGAGAGCTTTCCCTCGAAAAATCAACCAGTGGGTTTCAGTCTACTTGTTTTTCTTCTTCTTTTTTCTAAAAAAAAAGGACCCTGCCCATAGCTGCCCCACTTGCCTGTTTAGCTTCCAAGCTGCAGGACGAAAAGCGTAAACTTTGGCTGGCAAGTCGACTCAGCAGGTTAATGTACCCGTGTGTGTCAAGAGAAGGGGCTAAGCGACTAGCATTAGTATTCCAATAAGTGGATGCTCAGGCTCTATACTGTGATACGCGCGGCTCTGCCGCAAGTGCGCTTTCTTTTGTTGCTAGAGATGCGGTATTCCAATCAAGGCGCCTGCGTTGGAGTATCTCCAACAGCCGCCTGCCAGGGTAAGTTCCAGGATTGCCCGCATCTGCTGTTGGAGAACAACAACTCAGCCAAATCCAAATGACCTCCCGTTCCCTCCCCATATTGACACGGAACCTCGAAAAAAAATATGTCCTTAGGAACGGAAGCTTCTTTCTGGATTCGAGTGCAGGACGTCTCGAAGTCCCTGGGCTGAGTTGCCCGAGCCTATCACCCTGACGGCGATGGCTCAAATTAACTGCAAAGGTTCTCCCCGGGCGCGGTTGTTTTGGTCCTAGTTTGCGAATCGTTTTGGTCCTAGATTTTTTACTCGTGTCGGCCCCTGATTGTTCTGGTTCTAGTTTGTGTCCTGTTTCAGTTCTAGTTTGCGTCTCGTTTCGGTTCTAGTGTTTGCTCGTTTCAGTCCTAATTCCTCTGTCGTCCTACACCGGTCCGAGAAACACGTATGATTTTCAGACACAGCCTCTGGCTCATGCAGAGACCGGCTGCTCGGCCCCGCAAAAAGCCGGCTGAGATGACTCGAGTTCAGTTCTCCAGGACCAAAAGACTTGGCCAGGTGTTGAAACTACGACTCAAATGAGCGAACACTAAAGCTTGGAAAAGGACTTTTTTGGAGTTGACAGGGGACACTTCTTCCATTTGCTCAACAAGACTTGTATTTTCCCTTGAAGCTTTACAGGGACCTCTCACTGGACATCTGTTTTCGGTTTGTCCAAGGCTCAGCTTCCCTCGGGCTGCAAGAAACCGCAGGCGCTGGAGGGCTGGCAAGTGGACTGTCGTCGGAAGGTGCTCCTTGGGCACATGGAGGCCGGTGCCCAGTTGCTTTGGTTTGGGGCGGGGGAAGGCCGGGAAAAGCCCGGGAGGGGGGCGGAAAGAGGGGGGAAAAGGTGGGGGGGAAGGGGCGGGGGGAGGGTTTTTGAATGGCGGCAGTGTGGGTTTGTGGTTTGTTTTTGTTTTTTTGCAGGGGGTGTGCTTGGGATTGAACTTTCTTGTTGGATATACAGGATTTTGGGGAGCCCCTTGTTGGGAGGCGCTTGTGTCCTCTACTTTGCTGGTTCTCCGTGAATCGTGTGCGAGGATTGAGACCATCATTTGACCTTGTGTCAGCTTTATATGTTTTGGTGGGGAGTGTTATGACCATGACCGGCCCATTCTGTCTTCAAGAAAAACTCATGGTTGGAATATTACACTGGACCCTAAATGGCTTGTTATAAACTCAATCCCCTCCCAAGAAAAAAGGCGATTTGCCCCGTTGACCTTTAGAATTGCGGATGCAACAAACATGCGGACAGGTTCGCCCCAACCCAATATATCCCGATATCATAGGATCCAAACCGCCGCTCCCCCTTGCCCCTGGTTTCCTCCAAGCAAGGCCTTTCTTGTCCTGTTTAACCACCTCGGGGATGGTTCTTGTGGTGGGTTGATTCGGTGCACTCGGCCTTTGGATTGCGAGGTTTAGCCAGCATGTGGGGACCTGGTTCGGGGAGTCAGGCATGCCGTTCATCGCAAGTCGGTTCCTGTTAAACAAACTGGAGTTTTCTGAGGAGTTCCCCTCTTGCGAGGCTTAAACATCGACTCTTGGTTGGCAATTGGAATGAGTTTCCTTTGGGGTTGATGCTTAAAGGGGAAATATAGCGAGCCCTGCAGATGACCCCTTCGAACATGTTGAAGGACGTGTTGTACGCTCTGGGTGTCTCATTTTTGGACACTTCATTTCTAACATGTCGAACATGCCAACGCACCGTTTACTACGTGCACTGCACGGAGCTCGTGCCTTAAGCAGCAAATTAACTGGCACCATCCACGTCAGAGAGCCACCAGGACTTGTTGCAGATCATTCTTTAGTTAAGGCCCTTTTTTGCTGGACATGGGTGTGACACGGCTTTTGGTACCGGTTTTTTGGTACCGGTTTTTTGAGCCACGGCCACATCACAAAAACACGTTTGGATTCCTGTCCTCCCGCCATTGGGACGGGGTCTTCCCATTGAACCCCCGGCTCGATCCGGGCGCGAGGCCTTGCTGTTCTTGGCGCGACCTTCGGGCTCAGGCGAGGTGGAGCTGCGTTTCCAGTTGGTTCCAAGGGAAGAGGACCGCCATTTTTCTTGAGGGCCCCTAGTGTGACACTTAGTCATACGTGTTCTTTTGTGAAGCCCTCACAAAAGTGGCAAACGACAATTTAGCTGATGAACAAAAGGTGACGCAAAGAGGGCTGGTCTTTGGACTTGGAAACGCCGCCGGG
Organism: Effrenium voratum; assembly: GCA_963377175.1. Taxonomy (NCBI): domain Eukaryota; class Dinophyceae; order Suessiales; family Symbiodiniaceae; genus Effrenium; species Effrenium voratum. Next base: position 590,041 of record CAUJNA010003638.1, read on the forward strand.
GGGCTAGGGGCCAAATTCATCAAGATGACATGGGGGTCATGTGTCTTGTGGTGGGCTTTCAATGTCCTAGTCTTGTGGGGCAACGCAAGGATAGCTCACATCATGCAAGCTTGAGGGGGGGGGGGGGCACTTCTGGACTTGTCTTCTATTCTGTTGCCCGTTTCTTCAGTGGCACCCTTCTTCCTTAAACGCATGTTAGTGTCAACAAACAAGTGTCAAGGAAACAAAGGCTCCTTCCCAGTGATCGGAGACTTTTCACGAAAGCTAGCTCCTTGGAGCTAAGCTGGAGTTTTTGTTTACCTCAGCTCTGCTGAGAGGATTGGGTCGAAAGGTGGAGTTAAGCGTTTAGGCTTGATTTTTCACGGCACTTTGGCCCCCCCCCCCCAAAATGTTGAATGATTCAGGCAACCCCCCCCCCCCGCCCATGAGCGAGAGAGTGTGCGTGTGTGTGTGTGTGTGTGTGACGGCCTGAGAGCCTAGCTCGAGTTTTTGTTTTACATCGAGACTGCAGTTACGCGTTTGGGTTTCATTTTTCGTGGTACTTTCGGGTCAGGGGAGGGATGGAAGCCACTGTGTTGGCCATGCCGTTTGCGCTGCCAACCAGCTCCGGTCCCGCGCGCTGACTTTTGCATGCTTTTTCTCTGTGTTTGGGACTGCTTTTCTGGGCAAGAAGCATGCGCGACATGAACATCGGCGAGCCGTGGCTCTGTCACTGCGGGGCCCCAGCCGTGCTCAGCGTGCCTTTGCCTCCCCCAACCCGCATTTTGTTGCAACCCTTAAGGAAGCTTAAGGGTTGATACGTCAAACTTGTTGGTTCGTGCGTAGCTCAAGTTGTTTGTATGTTTGTCTTGTGTTGAGATGCGTTCCGTGGACATTTTTCTACCACCGGGCGGGTCGACTGTGAGTGGACGCACGTTTTGCTGTAACCCTTAAGGACGCTTACGGGTCGCTTTTCCCTCGGTGGGTGAGAGTTTTGTTGCAACCCTTCCGGAAGCTTGAGGGTCGATAGGTCGAACTTTTTGGCTGCTGCGTAGGTAACGGTGTTTGTCTTCTTGTCTCGCATTGAGATGCGTTCCGACCGCTGCAGCCACGAATGCTCGCGCAGCTCACCGCAATCTAGCGACCCTGCCAAAAACAAGCGCTAGCTTTCGTGGCCTTCTCTCAAGTTTTGTTTGCGTCACCCCTCAACTTTTTGCAGTTTTTGGGAAAACATTTTACTGTCAAGGAAACAAAGCCTCCTTCCCAGTGCTCGGAGGTTTTTTTTGTTTTCGTCACCCTCTGAACTTTTTAAGCAGCTTTTAGGACAAACATTGGAGTGTCAAGGAAACAAAGGCTCCTTCCCAGTGTTCGGAGGCTGTTTTTGTTTGCGTCACCCTCTCAACTTGTTTAGCAGTTTTTGGGACAAACATTGTAGTGTCAAGGAAACAAAGGCTCCTTCCCAGTGTTCAGAGGATGTTTGCGTCACCCCCTGAACTTTTGCAAAATTTGGGAAACACATTGTAGTGTCAAGGAAACAAAGGCTCCTTCCCAGTGCTCGGAGACTCTTTTTGTTGCGTGACCCCCTGAACTTTGCACCTTTCGGGAAAACCCATCTTGGCGTCAAGGAAAAGCAAATGAGCCACAATCAAAAGCCGGGTAGATGAAGGCTAGTAAGGGGCAACCCCAACCATAAACAGCTTCGGAATTCCGCCTGCTTCATTCTTGAAGCATGGTTCTGGGTAACCAACCAACCATTTCAACCAACCATAAATAGCTTCGGTCGCCTGCCGACAACCAACCATTTCAATACCGGTTTTGCTTCTGACTCCACTGGGCCTTCCTTGCCCTACGCGTCCTGAGAGCTGCCAGGCGCCATCGCGGAGGCGCGCGGCGCGCGGCTTCGCGCGTCGCTGATCCGTTAGGAGAGTGGGCCTGCCTGAAGCAAAAGCAGCCCCAAAGTGTCCAACATGGGCATGGGATCATACATAGGAACGTCTACAATCAGCCTTAGCCTATTTTTCGGTAGGCACATATATATATATATATACACCCGCGCGCAGTTATATCCTTTCCATTGAGCCGAGCCTGTTTTTCTCTCTGAGCTCCCTCCCTTGCTGATTGCGAGCCGCAGCTTTGCACACAGATGTTTGTCCTTTGGTACAAGCCGGAATCCGTTTGTTGGCGCCTGACAGATAGCCTTCCATGTTTGATTGAAATTGTTGAATGAGTTGGTGATTGGTGGGTTGGTGGGTTGGTGGGTTGGTGGGTTGGTGGGTTGGTGGGTTGGTGGGTTGGTGGGTTGGTGGGTTGGTGGGTTGGTGGGTTGGTGGGTTGGTGGGTTGGTGGGTTGGTGGGTTGGTGGGTTGGTGGGTTGGTGAGTTGGTGGGAGGGGGCAAAATCTTTTCATAGACCATAGAGTCACTTTGTAGGTATAGGTGCTAAGTGACATTGGCCTAAATGATCTAAACCGTAAGGGTATTGAGAATGGTGTTGTGGTTGTTGACAGCATATGTGACAAAGAGGCATCCTCGCCTGCTCCACAGTTGTCGTCTCTCCACCAAGACGCAACTCTTTGTACTTGGCGGCTTGGTGAGCTTCGGCCAGCAGGAAAGAGACAAATGTTTCCGAAGCCCCTGAAGAGCACCAGCTGTTTGGGTGGAGTCTCCTCTTTCCCCACATCCCACATCTAGAGATGGGAAAGGATGCGAAAGGGAAAGGACAGGAGACATCTCTCTATCTCTGATGTCTCCCTTCCCTGTCTGTCTTACCAAGAATCCAGACAGTTAGGTAAGGAATAGACTGGAGTGAATACGAAAGGAAAGGACGAGCCGGTGATGGGAAGAGAAGGGACCCATTCACCTGCAGTCTCCTTCATTCGTTCGTGTTCTCTCTCATTTGGAGTCTTGACGGAGAATGTGGGCGAATTCCCTTCTTTGGGGTTCCATGGCACTTCTCCTGTTTTTCTGGAATCAGAGGGCATTTCAAGATGCCCGCGCGTCAAAAGAGTTCCACTGCCTGAAAGTGCACCCCTCAAAGGAAACGGAGCGCTGTGTACCTGCTAGTTTCGCTTGGGGCCCCCCTAGACTCTCCCTCCTGCCACTGGGAACTTTATGGAAAGTGGAGGGTGTGACCTTTGTATTGTTGTTATGTATCGGGCTGCAACGGGTGGACATCACGAACGTTATTTTGCCATGGCACTTGGGATGGTTTTCGTCCGGACCCAAAGGTTGATTCCTGGCCGTGGTTCAATCGCAGCGACTTCCCGGGGTTTGGGGAGGACAGGATGAGCTTCGATGTTCCATCAGACTCCCTGCGTCTCTGGATTTGAAGCTTTTTTGGAAGGCCGTGTCGGTAAACAACCAGTTTGGACTTGTTTGGCCCATCCAGGAAGTGAGAACGAGGAAAACTGGTTCAAAATGGGCCCACCCCCACAGCTTGAGGGGATCAGGTTCTTTTCGCTTCCAGTTAACCTTAACTTTGGTGCATGTTGCCGAGGGATGTTAGGACTTGAGCTTTTTGCCAACTCACGGGTTTTCCGTATTAAACCACTAATTGCTAAGCAACGGGTTTTCCGTATTAAACCACCAAAAGTTCAACTTTTAGCAGGGGAGCAGATTTCGCAACCGAGTTAAGTCGGTGGATGCTGATGGACAACAACTTCGCACCAGCAAGGGATGAAACCCGATCAGTTCTGGATGATACATGTCTCAAAGCAGATGCCTGGAGCGGAATTTGCCCGTCCACAGTGTCACCGGTTGAATATCGTTGGTTTTGGCTAGTACCAATTGTTTGGGTTTGTTTGAAAGGAAACCAAAAGGAAGCCGTGGGCCATTTTCTGGAGGTTTCCCAATGAGGATGAGGCAGACCCATTTCACCCCCAACACGCCACATGGCCACAGGTCAAAATCCGTGCCCCCAGTGAACATCCCAATCCAACCAGTGAAATAGGTCCTAAAATGGGTGGTGAATTCACCACCCAAAATGGGATCAACCAAAACGGCTTTGACAGCCACGTCTGCGACCCGAGCCGCGCGCCTGGCTCGGGGAGCCGAGCCGAGCGCCAGGCGCACGACTCCATGCGCCTGCCCTGGGAAGATGCCTCTGGCCGGCGCCAGCGGATGCCTCGGAGCGTGTGACTGGCCGGGGGGGGGGGGTTGTTCGGGGCCTGGAGCCAGGTCTAACGTTTTTGGGACCAAAAGAGGCAGAAAAAAAGGAGGGTTTCTGGAAGGTCCAACTCTTTTTGTTTTTTGGGACCTCCAAAAGCGGCAAGTGGAAAGCCGCCAAATGGATCAACTGTTGACGTGTGGGAATCCAGTGACAATTTGGGACCGCCATGCACCAAGCTCCGGACATCATGGTTCATTCTCCACGCCTTCCCGCCTGAACAGCATCGCCAAGTGAGTTCACAAGACTTAGGAGCCCTCCTTTGTGTACCTTCGGGTGCTGTGTGGATGAACAAGATCTAGTACTTTCCTAGAGCTTCATCCATCCCAACCAGGTGAAACCCTAGGAACTTCCCGCCTTTTTGCCTGGCGTGGATTTCCATCTGCTTTCGCCGGCGGCTGAGGTGGTCTGCCATGAAGGCATCCCTGCGGCAGCCCATGCGGCTGGTGAACGGCAAGAAGTGCCGGCGTGAGAAATGCGCGGCTGGCCCGGGCTGCGCCCTCTTGGCATAGGTGGATGGGTCTTTTGGAACTCCAAAAGGCAAACACTTGCGCGAAGTTCCAGCGTTTGGCCTTTTGGAAGCTGAAAGGAAATCAACCATTTGCGAGCGGGGTCCCATTTGGGCTCCGTTGCAGAGGAGGAGATGTGGGGAGCCCAGACATCGTAGTCGTCCCGCAGACCAACCGCACCAAAGCTCTCGAGTTAGGGGCTTCCTGCATGGACACTTGGGGTGCATTTGCAACCACCTTCTTTTAGGGTATTGTTTTGTTTAGGGTCCTGGACTGCAAAGTCAACCCGTGTCCGCACGGCTTACCCCCGCCTTTAAAGAGGGACACTTGGGAACACGATCCGACAGCCAGATGGAAAGTAAGCAGATCGGATCAAACCGGCCAGGAAGGCATGGTGGCTTTTTTCCCTTGGATACTTGCAAAGCGTGTTGGGAAAAGTGATCGTTTCAGACCACTCACAAGGAGGAAGTGTTGCGGGTTGGTCAGTCTGACCAGCCCAATAATGTCCTTTTAGTCACCTAAGTTCTTTCCAGATTCCTTAGTTGCGTTTTGATAGTTTGGGGAATGCGAAAGGTTCTATCCTACTTCATGCAAAAGATTGTTCAAGAGATGTGTTCCATGGGTACTCTTCCGAAGACCTGATGCACGGAACCTCTTTGAACGCCTAAGTCTTTCCTCTTGAAAACGCGGTCCTGTTTCAGTTCTATGATTCTTGCGTGAAGCACCATTAGATTGCAATTCCTGTCGCTTCTGCATCAGGTGAGAGGTGACGCCTTCAAACAGCATTGATACCATGACGGTGCTTGGCTGCCCTTCTTGACCAACTTAGCTTAAGCTTTATTTGTTTGGTTAGAAATGCGTGTGTTCCTTCTCACAGTTGATATAAAATAATTTTCACATCATCACTAGCACTAGCATCATCAGTTTGACCAGCAAAGCCCAGGCGGTCAGCAAGTTTCACAAGCGTTGTGAGGTTAGATCGAAATCATCGACAGTTGTTGCCCAATTGGACGACATCGCTTCTCCCATGTCCGGCACGCGAATCACATGTTGTGACCATGGCTTTTGTGTCGCAGCTGTCAGAACACAGTGTGCAACAACATCCACGATGCAGGGCTTCCAGCAGAGAGTGCCATGCGATTGAAACGAGTTCAATTGCAGGGATAACATATATATATATATATATGTTGATAATACACGTGCATACGTATATATTGCATTTGTGTGTAGATGGAGAGATGAGGCAGATAGATAGATTATATGACATGAAATCAGACTAGAGTAGGTTATATGAGCACATAAGATAATGTCATAGATGGGGTGTGGAATAAGTGAGCTATCAAAGGCAACAAAACAAACGTCAAAACAAATAAGTTACCATGACATACAGAACTATGCATATGTATAAATGAATACATATATATATATACACGTATGTGCAGGTGTTTATTGGTTTCTTCGCTTAAATAAAGAACACGGAACTCGGAGCAGTCTGTTGGCAGACTTGCCGGGAGAGAACCGGATAAACCTACAGCAGTTAGGCTGAACACGCTTGTCTGTTCGCCATGTCTTGGTGGGCACAACAGCCAGAGCCGTCACAGGCAGGAAAAGTCGACTCGAGCATTCACTCTGCATTTGCTTGCCGGGCCAAAAACTTTTCCGGGGACACTGTGAAGACGACTTCAAACAGGGTCCAAAAAGGTTGAGCTGTTTCTGCTTTGTTGGATTCGGAGGATGCCCTGAGTAACATTGTATCAGCAGAGACATTCGAACCCGTATCCCTGGCACCCGAAAAAGGTTCTAAGAACCTTTGCGGAAAGGGTGGAGGGTGGGCTTTGCTTTTGGCCGGTGCTTTGTCCAAGTTGAAGCTTTCCGCTCCCCCCCCGCAAAAACGAAAAGAAGAAGGAAAACAAAACAGCAAACAAACAGTGGTTCCCTCTTGGTTTCCTTTGACAGAAACCCATCTAAATACAACGTGTGTTTTTTGTGGTTGCCCCTTTGCTAGCCGGTGGTTGGAAGGGAGCCGTTAGGGAGCTGGGGGTATCCAAAGATTTCCTTTTAAAGAGGGAGCCTTTGGGAGCAACCAATCGTGTAAGCACATGGAAGCCAATTTCGGCACCCGATGTCAGTTTGCAGTACATGGGAACCTGTATGCACATGGTCATGTTCACCCCATATTAATCAACCCTCTCTTTATTAATAGGGGGTGCCCCTGGTTTTAGTGGAGTTGCCTGGTTGCTGTTGGTTTCCCTTTACAGCAGCCCACCAAAAAACAAACATGTCTAGGTCCCCCAGCAGTGCCCTTTTACCCTTCTTCGTGGGAGGATTCCCCTACTAAAATAGACTACAGAAAAAAGGGTACCCTCTTATTCTAACCTCTCAAATCTGGAGGACCTTGATGTTGTTTGTGTGGCTTCTCCTTGGCTTCCCCAAACCAAGACCAAAACCAAAAACCAAAACCAAACCAACCGACCCCAAACCAACCGACCCCAAACCAACCGACCCCAAACCAACCGACCCCAAACCAACCGACCCCAAACCAACCGACCCCAAACCAACCGACCCGTCCAACCAAAAAAAATCAACCGACCCCGAAACCAAGCGACTCCGCGGCTTTTGACGGGACGCAGGTCCTAGAGGCGCTGCACTCCACGTGAGGTCCTCGGCCTGTGCGCTTCGGATCGTCGGCTGTGAACCCCAAAGCGAATCGGCCTGTGAGCTTCGGGTGGTCCCTTCTTGGTGTCCATTTTTAGTAGAGGTGCCACAAAGTTTTAGCCCTTGGACCTTTTTGTTTGTTTTGTTTCCACTTTTTGGTTTCTTTTTTAGTAGAAGGTGCCAAAAGGTGATCGCCTGTTGCTTCCAGGGCCCTTTGGGCAAGGGAAAATTTGATCCACCTGGCGGATTTGGGTAGGGTTTTGTTTACTGTTCTTGAAGGGAGCTTTGTTTTTTGGCAGCTGGCGGAGTTTGTTGTCTTTCTTTTCTGTTTTCCCCAACAGCTGAAAGCTTTGGGGTCTCAGCCCAGATAGGCTCCGGGGTGGTCTGGGGCGGCCCTGAGGTAAGGTTCCACGAGGGTTCCACCAAGGTTCCACGAGGTTCTACGAGGGCTGCGGGGTGGTGCGAGCACTAAGAAGAGCACGCTGTTGGGGATGTCACCTGAGGTTATTTTTTTGGGGTGGGGCCTCCCTAAAGTGAAGGGTTGCCAAACTCTGTCAATTAATTCAACATCATGTCAGTTAACAGTTCAGAATGCGGGCGGGGGGGGGCTACTCACCAAAATCAATATTGAGAGACCAAAAGGAAGCCCCTGGTCTTTAGGGTCCATGCCCATTTGAACCGCCGACTTTTACTTCCATTTGCTGAAATGAATATGTATTATGTTCCTTTGTGGGTTTCTAAGGGAATCTACTGTATCACTACTGGAAACAGTTTGAATGTTTTCCAGGAGACTTAAGCAAATGGAAGTTTCGGGTCTTCAGCCCCTATTCTGCCATCCCATATCTTCGCGAGCATCAAGGCAAGGGCAGCTGAGCTTGCTCTCCAAGCGCCTCTCTTCCCTGCGGGATGAGCATGAGGCGATGCAACAACTCACCGCGATTCGGCGAAACCCAGAGCTCCACTTGGCATTTCCATTGGACAGCCCTTAAGTATCTCTCTACAAGACAATGGCGACCGCTGAAAAAGTCGGGAGGTGGTCACTGGTTGGTTCCCACATCGCATACCTGGAAACCTGCGGGGGCCCCGAGCAATCCAAGGTCACCAGGAGGCTTTTCAGACCTCTGACCAAAGTGCTCGTTGATTCGTAGAGGGCACTGCAAGCAAGTCCCATGTTTGAAACCGGATGGCTTTTTGACGTTGGCGCTTATGCGCCTCGTGGCATGCGAAACCCTGCGAGCCTTGAAGAAGCTGAGCAACCCGAAAAGGGATGGCAACTAAAGCCGGGAAAGCCCACCACCTTTGGTGGCACAAAAGGATCCATGATCTGCATCAACTGGGGAAAACAGTATCCCCTAGTACCGCCAATATGATATAAGGCGGTGACTTTTGAACAGGGAATCCCATATCCCCTCCAAATGAAAATTCCCCCCCCCCGACCCACACTACGAAATCTGTTCGCACCACCTAAGACACCGTGCTTGAAACCGGAAGGTTTGTTGGTTTTTTACCAGGGAATCACATCAGACAGCCAGGGGTTCTGAACGGTGAAATCGATTTTTGGATTTTGCAACCATTCACACCCCACCCCAAACCCCCCACACCAACCCCCACCCCCCCACACCAACCCCCACCCCCGCCCCACCCCACCCAAACCCCGCCAGCACTGGACAGGGATGCCCCTCCTGGCCCAGTGCCAGGCCCTCTGTGAGTGCCTTGCCGCCCATGGCGCGGTGCCTGCCGAGAGGCGTGCGTGAGGATATGGGTGTATCTTTTTTAGGGGACCCCCAACATGGTGCCAAACAAGGGGTGCTTTGAAAAAAGCAGACCCATATATGTGTATTCATGGGTGTATTCATTGGTGTATTCATTGGTTTATTCATTAATTCATTCGTTTGTCCGTTCATTCATTCATTCATTTCATTTCATTTCATTTCATTTTATTTCATGTCATTTCATGTCATTTCATTCCGATTCATTCCCATTTCATGTCATGTCATGTCATGTCATGTCATGTCATGTCATGTCATGTCATGTCATGTCATGTCATTTCATTCAGTCATTCCATTCATTCAGTCAGTCAGTCATTCATTCATTCATTTCATGTCATTCCATTCCATTCCATTCCATTCCATTCCATTCCATTCCATTCCATTCATTCATTCATTCATTCATTCAGATTTGTTCCTTCTTGATTTCTGTATTTGGTCATTTGTTCATCGATGTTCGGTTCCCTTAGCGAAACAAAGCGGAGGATGGTTAAGCAATTTGCCGCGCACAACAGAACACTGCGGGAAAAGGTGGAACACAGACGAAACATGACGAAACATGCCAAAGCACGATACACCACAAAGCATGACAGGGAAAGATGCAGAGACCGAACAGAAAAAGTAGCTAACAACGTGTGAAACCGACAAGCCACAACCGGACCGCCGTCTATTAATCAACCCCTGTTTCTTCATATGGGGGTGTTCCTTTCCAATAGTGATGATCCCCTACTAAACCCAGAAATGGACACCCTGCTATGAATAGACTGGGGTGGATTCATAGACTGGGGTGGATGAATAGACTGGGGTGGATTCATAGAGGGGTCCACATTAACATGGCGAACCACGCCTCGAACCCTTTACCGGGCACTGGTCTGCGAGGCTCACGGCCTGGCTGCACCGCCGGCGCTTCGCCCAAGCCCGGCGCCGGCATCCCCTGACGCCGGGGAGCCCAGTCCCGGCTCCCGGGGAGCCCAGTCCCCTCCCCCGGAAAACTGGGAAGGGGGAGTGGGGACTTGCGAACCCTTGACCATTTCTGGGGGGGTTGATCCAGAAGAGATTCGATATGTCTCTGTTGAGTTCCATATGGGGGTTGATCAAAAGGTCCTTTGTGGGATGCGAGATTTCTCCGCTAGCCTTGGCCATTTGGGGGGGGGGGGAAGTTCAACTTTGAGGCAGGGGTTGATCCAAAGGTCCGATGACCATGGGATGACCAGTGGGGAAACCACCCAAAACGATCCGATGGTTCCTACTAAATTGGAAAAGTTACCCTTGGTCAATTGGGGGGCAAGATTATTGATCAACCCCCGTCTCGGTATTTTTGTTCCGCCAAAGGCGATCGTTTCAAGGGAAGCCGCCAGGGAAATCCAGTGACTCATGTGCATTTCCTTAGTCCCTGAGTTGGATGGACGTATTGGTTCAACATCTCGGGAAGTGATGTTTCCCAATTTAAACATCACCTTTTGGTCAATTTGGAGTTGGTTTCCTTGTGGTTGATGTTGAAAGGGGAAGTATAGGGTGCCTTGTGAGGTGTAGAAGCATCCCTAGCAGTAGGTAACCTATAGAGGGTTTGGATTGAAGATTTGAACCTATGATCCTTGTAGAGGGTAAGGCGGAAACCACCCCCTAACCTCCAAACCACAAATCCAACCCACCAAGTACGGGGAAGCTGTAACCCAGCAGCAACTTGTACAGGTTTGCCGGAGATAGGGCAAATGGCCATCCTCAGAAACACCATGCAGAAGGCTGCTTTGACCAGTATTGAGCAGCGCCCAAACCGGCCAGTTTCGTAGGTGGCTCTAGCAGGTGTTTAGTTGGTCATAAGCGTCTTGCTCCAAACGGGTGAATGCTGCACAGGACATGGGAACAAGGTGAGGCCCTTTTCGCCTCCATCTGAGTTTAGGAAACCCCAGGAATTTTAGGAGATGGGTCCATGGCCGAACTTAGGAACTCCAAGCAGGGTGAGTTTAGACCGCTTGTCAAGACTTGGTTCCAAATGATCAGGGAACAGCGTGGTTTCCGTGACGGACATGGGAAAATGAAGTAGCACCACTGGTTGTTATTGGACATGTATTGATTCCCTGCATAGTTCTGACCAAACCTAAAATGGGGAGCCCCCAAGTAGGGGTTCGGCCTGGAGCGCGGAACCCCGCCTTTTCCCAGATCGGATCATGGCCCCGGTCAAGGCCATTTTGTAACAATGGTCCACGCCCTCACTATACTTGGACATAGAAGCCGCTTGCATCACGCCCAACATTTTTTTCCCCCAATTGAAGTTCATGGTTGGGCTTTGTCTCAACGTTCCGAGCCCTTGAAACGGGCGGTTGTCGTTTGGTTGGTGTCCCTGAACGGCCGGGCCACCAAAAGAACCCGCCCATAGCGGCGCCCATTTGAGAGCAAGCCACAAGGGGAAGGGTTGTTGTGTTTCTATTGGTTCATTTGCCGAGTATCTTCGCCCATATCCTTGTTTTCAGAAACCACCCAATCCCTGTGGGTGTTGTATTGGGAAGCACCCTCGTATTCACAAAATTATGTTGCTGGATGCTTTGAGGTTGCCAAGCAAGTTCCGCTTGCTTGCAGCTCACTGAAAGGGCAACTACTGGTCGCAACACGGAGATCTTTGGATGACTCTCGACGGCCAACACATCGCCTTGCCTGGGATTCTTTGTCCTGTGTGTTGCTCTTTGATCCAAGCTTTAGCTTTGGAATGTTTGGACAATGACGAAAGTTCCCCAGCAAGCAAGTAGTGATATTTCGTCAGGAGGTTCAAGACTAGCCTGGGCTTGCTTCCCCAAATGCTTCCCCAAATGCAATGACTCAAACAAAATAGATTTATTGCGGTATTGCAAACTCTTGCGACTCTCAGGTGTAATGAGACCTTGGAATCCTTGACACAGGCAAAGGCGCTCGCTCGCGGGCTCGTCAGGTCTGGGAGTTTCCGAACTCTTTCCCATGTAACTGCTGCGAATAGGCATCGTGCTCCGAAATTGGGGGATTCCATGTTAATCTGACAACTCACTCGTCGCAATTCACATGGCAACCTTTGGTTCCTTGGCCCTTGGCAGCTTGAGGTTGCAACTCCTAGGGAAGTTTCTCTTTGGTCCATGGAACCTATTTATTGGGATTTGTTGGGAATCCATTGAGAAGTGCCAGTTTGACATCTTCTCCTGAAATCTGAGAACTTGGAACTGATGCGAAGCCAATGCTGTCTGATGTTCTGCATGCTAGGGCCAACGTGAAGCAGCTGCGAGAGCCACCTGTCCAAACTGTTAGCAGATTGGGCGAATAAACGAAATGGTCGCAAACTACTCAACTTGGGAGCTACGAGCCTTTGGCGGAGGCCTAGTTGGGCCATTCCTAGGGAGCGCCTGGTGTCTAAGGCTGCCTTTACTTGGGAGCTATACAACCATTTCGGAAGCGCTCGGCCTCTGTCGACGCGCTGTCCAAAAGATCAAGCGATTGTTTAAGTCGTTTTTGCTAGCTCAGCTTTCAAACATCACATCATTAAAAGGGCACTCAAAATGAAGGAATGGCGGTCAAAGAGGGTGATGGTGAATTCGGGATACAAGGACCCTTGCGGCCTCATTGTTTGACCATCGGCAAAGGGCTAGAAGCAAAGGGCGCAGTTTAGGGGCCAGTGCCTTCCAGTTGCCAAGAACCAACACCAAATGGATTCCCAGCCAAGATTTGGACAATCCCAATAAATCCAATAAATCCAATACATATATATATATATCTTTTACAGGTGAAATGTTCGAGAGCGAGCAGCACCAGACCACCAGAGCTTGGCTTCGCCAGGAGCTGGCGCTGTCCTTGGCGGTGCGATTGGGCCTGGACGGGGTGACCACTTTGAGCCCGGAGACCTCAGGGGGGCGGAGGGGGTGCGGCCCGGTGGCGGGGTGGGGGGGGGGGGGCGGACTCACCAAGATCCATATGAAGATTGAGAGGCCAAAAGTGGAAGCGCCTGGTGTTTTTTTGGGTTGCCATATGTAAGCCGCGAAAACGGGGTGGCTTCCGTTTGCTGAACATATGTTTGATTTTCTTTTGTTGGTTTTTTGAAGGGAAGCTATATCACTACTGGAAGTATTTGTGTGTGTGTGTTTTCCCAAGGGGGCTTAAGCAAATGGAAGTGTCATGCTGGCGGATTTTTCATCAACCCGTCCGGGTGTTCCCCTAAAAGGGGCACTCCCCTGTTGATCAAGGGGGTTCATTCATTGAGAAGTGCCATTGGGTAGCCAGGTAGAAGCGGGGTAGCAATCATGAGAAGACCAAAGAGTACTTCAAGCTTCGGATCTGCCACGGCTCATCCCCTCGTCTCGCTCAGCCACAAAGCTTCAACTGGGGCTTCTGTGCAGACCACGCTTGTGCAAATCCAACCAGAACTAGGCGAAAGCATGGTATTTTGAAAGCGTCGATCCCAGAACTTGAAATTTGCCATGTCCAAGTTTGTTTCTGGAAATGGTGGACCCATTCTGGTTGGTGCTTCAAGGCAAGCAAAGAGGAAGCCAACAATTTTCCCGGACCCCTATTTTGAGCAACAAATGACGCCCGCAATTCCTTGCGCCAGGCAGTGCGTCGCGGGCTTTGCACAGCTCCCTCTCGGCACTTCGACCAGAGCTGGCCCAGCTGGCGCAGTTCGCTTTGCAGCGCCACGTGGGTTTCCGAGATTTGGGGGGTGTTGTTTGCAGAGTAGGAAGCCGCTTGTTCTGTGGGGTCCCTCAAAAAAGCCAACCCCACTTCACTTTTGGTGGTAGACATCGCCTTTTTGTTGGGTGGGGGGGGGCGATTCGAAGTGTTTCCTGGGTGATGTCTACAGGGAAAAAGGGCAAGCCCCGCTCGAGTTGAGCTGCAATCAAAACCGCTTCGGGTAGATGAAGGTTGGTAGGGGATCGCTTTCCTGGTTTTGTAGTAGACTCTTTTTGCTTTGCCAATCCGCTCAGGAAATGATAGGGACAATCCCAACCATGAATCGGTGCAACCGCCCTTGTATTTCTTTACAATTGTTTTTTGGGTAGACCCCTTCAACACCAGATGTTGATTCTGACTCAGGTTACTGTTTGCTGTTGTGCAAGCCGATCACAAGTCATTTGGCCGAGTTGTATCTCAGATCAGCGTATGGGTTTGTCTCTAATGGGGGAACCTGTTGTTTTTTTGCGAGTTGTGTGTGGAGGGCACCTGGCGCCTCGTGTGAGAACCCTCCCACCCTCTAACGTGGAACTTCACAGGGAGGTTCAAGTTGCCTGCAAAAAGTGGCGTGTGTTTTGATTGTAAGTCCTTGGTCTCAGGTTGGTTTGGATTGGTGGCTTAGGGATCCTTCTTGCAAGGTTCCCTCCCCCTCCACCACTCCAAACCAAGGGCTCAGCCAGGCCAAACTTTTCCCCTTGCAGCTCTTTGCCATCGGCGGCGAGGCTGGATTAAAAAAAATGTGTCAAACCGACAGTGGTTTGTTTTTGTTGTTTGTTTGTTTGTTTGTTTGTTTTTTTGGGGGGGGGCATGGGTGTGCGTTGTTTTGAGGCGGTGCCCTTCAAAACGACAGTGTTGGAGATCTTCTTCTATTCTGACACCAAGTATTGTTGCAGGGCTCAGTTGATCCGTAGATGCCCTGGCGCGTCAGCGATATCTTGGAGTGGGAATCCACGTTGTGGCCGCTTCAACAAGGAAGGGATTGGACAAGCTTCCCTCTTTGGAAGCCCGCCATGTCCGGTTTCCCCTCCAAAACTCTGTGTTTCAGGGGCTAAACACTCCTCTGCTCTTGGGTCGGATCTTTAGACTTTGACTTTTTGGATTCCCCTCATATTTCCTTCCAACCAAAAGGTTGCGCGTTTGGGGGATTTCTACACCCAAGTAAATATGACACCGAATCTCTGCATATCGCGACCCGAGCCACCGAGAAACTCGCCTGGCCCACTGGCCGGCGACCCGCGAGGCCTGCGGAGATCCGCTGATCTCTGTGCCCGACACGAGTTGAGTCGCGAAGCGTGGCTTCGTGTAAGGTCCAAGAGGGAGGATTTGTGCAAAAAACCCTCCGGTTCTATAACAGCCATATCAGCCCACTTTGTTGTTGTTTGGGGGAGACCCTTTTGGGGTGGGCTTTAAAGAGACATGTTGAGCCCCGCTTGGCGTTTCCCCAATTCGACCTTCGAGCAACAAAAAAGCACTTGGGTGTTTTAGATCAGCCCTTTGGGATGTTCTCGATCAAAATTGGCCTGCTTGCCTTCGCTCGCCAGGTGGAGCGTTTCAACGTGACGGCCAACGCCTGGAGTCCCTGCACGCCTTTGCGCACCCCAAGGCGCGTCCAGGGGGCGCTGCTGCCTTTTTTGTGGGGGAAAACGTCGTGGACGATTCGGAAACGCTTTCCGGGCTCCGTGATGGTGAGCAGGCAATATGCCATTTAAGGTCAGGGAACGGTTAGTAACTCCCCCCCCCGAAACATGTCAGGGAACGATTAGGAACCCCCCTCCCCACCCAAGAGGTAAGCATTAATCATTTCACAGGTAGTTTGAGACAACAAGGCCCATTTTTCCGAGTTTCCCTCGCCTCCCATTGTTTGAGCTCGAGGAGAATCATTTCACAGGTAGTTTGAGACACATCCATTTGCTTAAGAACATGCTAACACCCCTTGTTGGTGTTTGAAGGGAATTCATCAAAACATGTTTATATATATATATATTGTTTCCCTTGTTGGTTTTTGAAGGGAATTCATCACTGGAAATATTGTCTCATTTTTTCCTTGGGCCAAAAAACCAAATGGGTTCATA
The DNA here is from genome assembly GCA_963377175.1 of Effrenium voratum. NCBI lineage: Eukaryota > Dinophyceae > Suessiales > Symbiodiniaceae > Effrenium > Effrenium voratum. The sequence continues at coordinate 605,869 of CAUJNA010003638.1, forward strand.
CCCAAATACAGATAGACGAGTTTTGGAGGAATGGTTGATTTGTGGTCGCCATTCATACCCAAATACAAGGGCAGGCCCTGCCAAAGATATATCACTCCGGGCCATTCGCAGGAGTGGATGCGCCGCGGTGGCCCTCTCCGGGCATGTCTATGCCGTGGGCGGCTGTGGCAGCTCGAAGAAAGTTGGACGGCGCGCAGTACGGGTATGTGTTTGTTTTTGTGTTAGGGGGTTACCCTTTGCATACAGGGTATGTCCACCATTTCTTAGTTGTTTTTCGGTTTTTTGGAGATTATCCGTTTTGGGGTTGATTCAAAGAGCAACCAAACGCACAGACCATCCCTTTAGTGGGTTCCCCTTGTAGAGACTGACAAACCCATACAGCCGCTGTCTGGCCACTATACCTAAGGGTATGCAGCAGATCCCCTGTTTCCCCGAAATTGTCGTTTGGAGCTAGTGGAAACCATCTTAGCGTCAAGTATTTCCACCCCCAAACTACCCGAAGGAAAACGGGCGCTCAACCGTAGTTGCTCTGTGAATCTACTAAGCATACCTAAACATGGAATCAATCCCAAAACAGGTTCTCTTTTTCTTCCAGGGTCACCACTCGGCAACTGGGCAGCCAAGACTTTTGGGGAACATGAGAGGTTGTTGACGGGGGGGACAGGCAGAGTCGAGGGTATGTACCTTTTGCCTGGCTGTATCCCCCCATTTTCCCTCAGCCTGGTGATTAGGGGCTAGCGGGTATCCTTTTGGCTGCAATCTGGCAGCCTCACCTACCAGACGAAAATCAGTTTGCCAGCCTTTCCGGAATCTGAACATGACATTTATTCAACTTGTGGACACGAGCCAAGAGCGCGCTCATCTTTCATCATGCCATCATGCCTTGCATATTGCACCCAATCCTTTGCGGTACTTTGTTTAAGAAGTAACAAGGGGCTTCATAACTTCTATCATATCTGAATTTGCTTTTGAAGTACCCCGATTCATTCGACATGATTTAGACCCTTATATTACACAACTGATGCCCAGATCTTTGTTGCTTCCTCCAGGTGTTGACGGAGAAGATCTGCGCTCGGTGGAGAGGCTCGGGGTGCCCTGACATCCAGTAGCCCACCGAGTGAAGTGGTTGACTTGTCAAAGTGGCATGCAGCCATGCTGGTGGTCTACTTCCGGGCTCTCTTTTTTAGGGAAGTTGTCCATCAGGCGATTTCCTAGCGACCCCCTTCTTTGGCCAATGACCGTTGCAGGAAAAGGCAGCCTCTTTCTCGGTGGGTTTGCCCGTCGAAACAAAAAGGGAAGAAGGGTCCTGAACAACTAGGACTCAAACATCGCATAGGACGTGCATTCGAATGGTTTTTGGTGGCGTCTGACTTGCACACAGGTTGAACCTCTGGGACGCCGTTTGGGAGGACTTGGCGTGCCTGATTCCAGAGTCTTGTAGGGCTGATGACCCGGTGGCCGGTTTATACCCGCCAAGTAACATGGAACCGTTCGACGTTCGTGGGGTCCTGGTTTGGACCATTCTCCTTTAAAGGGACCCCCTGTCAGGCGTGTCAGGTTCCGTGTTAACTTGGTGGGAGGGTAAGTGGATAGAGGCGCTCACTCCCTTCGAAACGTCGGTTGAAGACCAAAAGCGGCTGGCGCGATTTTATGCTCGTGGCGCTTGCCCACTTGCCAACACAATGCTGCCATGTTGAATGTGCACAATCATTCTTCCAATGGCGTTCGCCTTCCAAAAGAAATTGATGCAAGTGTTGCGAGATCGACTTCAGAAGAGTTGGTATCGGCTTTGCAGGGTACGTGGCTCTTGTTTGGTGGGTCGTTCCCACGTTGCCCCAGCTGCAGTTAGCCTCAGGCTGATAGGTTATTCCCATTTCCGCATCAACCTATTCACCCTATAGGTACATAGGCCTTGCCAAGCAAACAGGGGGTTGCCATTGGTTGGCCAACAATTTTCAAACTTTGGTGTGACCGAATCGGCCCTTAGACCTGTTTGAAGCAAATGTGTTTTTCCATACAACCGTCTAATTGCCTTTTTCTCAGGGGCGTTTTTTTGCACCCCAGCCAAATCAACCATCCCAAAAGTAGTTGCCTAAAGGGGATCCCCCCCCCCCGACAAGGAAAAACGCATCCTTCAACAACCACCCCCCCATCCTCCCCCCGCCACAAAAACACACCCACTTCCTCTTAAAAAAATCACCCAAAACCCACCAACCACCGCCCCAATCCCCCCCTCCCCCCAAAAACAAGAAGGAAACAACAATCACAACGCCTGGCTTGTTCCCCCACCCCTCCCCCCCCCCAAAAAAAAAAAGAAGAGGAACAACACGGCGCCTGGCCAGGCGCCACCTACTGCACCACTTCGTGGCTTCCCGGGGGGTGTCCTCTTCAGGAGATGCCGGCCATGTCCACGGGCCGGGACGAGCTGGCGGCGGCGGGCTGCAGCGGCTGCGTCTACGCCATGGGCGGGAGCCACCTCGTGTGGCCGGCCCGGCGCCACGGGGTGTTCAGCGCCGGCCGGCCAGGGCCGGCAAGAAGGGCCAGCGGCCGGCGCCTCCTGGCGGATTCCGATGTCCATTTCTGGTTGGAACCTGCCAAAGTGGGAATTTCAATAGGTGCCAAGGGCCGGCGCGCACAAAGTGGGATTTTCAAGGAACACCAGATTGATGAACTTCAGGGGAACTCCAGGCTGTCTTCCTTTGAGGGCGCCAAAAAGAACTCCCTTTTTTGGGGAAACCAAAAAGAACCGCTGTACCGTGTTTGGGGGTCCAAAGAACAATGAGAGAGAGACACCCCCCCATGTCCTCGTCGAAAGAACAAGCTTCCGTCCCATGTCTTCCCTTGGGATCGGGGAGGGGGGTTCCTGGGGCCCGATTGGGGATTCAGAACTTGACTGGTTCAAACAAACCATCTGGAAGCACAATCACCCGTGTACGGGAAAAAGCAACGCGCATTGTGAAGGACATGAAGAGCCGGAAGGCCGCATCAACACACCTGCTCAGCCAAATGTCCAAAGTCCTCTTGTGGAAAGTGGTATTTTTGTTCGGGGCTTATGTAGCTTTCCACGAACCCTTCACAGTAACTTAGCTTCCAGTTGGTCAATTATTGTGATTTGCCCAGACTTGTTGCTTTTTGGAAGATGCTCAATCAATGCTGACGTTTGCTCCGGTTGGAGCAACTGAAGAGTCAGGCTTCGGAGAATGTTTCCGAGCCGAAACAATCGCCAGTCAGACTCGTAGCAAAAAAGGGGAGCGCTGATAAAATATTGCACCCTACTTGGCGGACTCCTGAGGCGGTACAAGAATCGCATCCAGGAAAAATGGTCCCTTCTGTTGTCCACTCTCTTGGGAATGTCAAAGTAGTGGGACCCCAAAAATGAGGGGGGTCCCTTTGCTTGTGCCCCAACCAGCTTGAAAGGGCTTGCTCCGCCAAGAACGAGACACCCATTTGGGTATGGGTCAAAATGGATCCACCAGGAATCGGACCGCAGGTTTTAGTCCTTGTTTCCATTTACCAGGGTTCCACTCCCGTTCTCATGTGGCCATGGGTCAAAATCCAAAATCCCGTACCCTCAGTGAACATTCACCAGGGCAACCCATTTTGGGGTTACCCGATTTTTGACCCACAGCCATTTGGCTGGAGGTCCGACATGTCTTGGACTCGACCGAGCGCTTCGACCCTGCGCGTGGCAGCTGGCAGGCGCAGACGCGGGCGGTTAGAACAGTCTCCTGTGCGTCTCTGAGCCATCCCTTGCTGGGGGGGAGGGTTCCTTTTAGGGGATTTCTAGATGCATTCTCAAAACCTTGGCGTTTCCCTGAGAAACAAGAGGAGATTGTCTAAAGATGATCGGTTTTAGGGGTTCCATGTCAATTTGCAAGGGAGCAGCGCTTGCCCTCTTTTGGTATTTTGTTGGTTTCCGATTTCCCTTGAACACCGTTCATATAAACCCCATTATTAGTTCCGACTTGTTTGCTTGCCGCAAGGGGGATTCACATTTGACATGGGTGTGCCGGTTTCGATAGCAAAGCCCTTTGGGATAAGAAACCTGCTCGCCAAATGCGGGGTTCAAGTTGGTTTCAGAAGATGGAGTACCGGGCTCCGTTTTTTTTTTTTTGACATTAGAAACACTCTTTTCAGTATTAAGAGCATGGTTTTTGGTATTAGCGCAGTGTGTTGCCGTCAAAGGATTTCCTCAGTGCGGCCCCCTTTAGGATGTCCTCAACGTAATGAAGCCCTTGCAGGGTTGATCACAATGTGGCTGTGGGTCAAAGCCAATGGTACCATTTTGGGCTAGGTGATATCACCACCCATTTTAGTCTATCAGAAAGGGACCCTGTGAGCGTTGGGTTTGTGCACACACCTAATTTTGCTGCATTCTGGCCAAAACCGAGGAAAAAAAGGATTCTGGGACAATGTGCTGGTATCATGCAAACAGTTCTCCACCTTACCCCCCCTTGCAGATGTCAGGCTCCTGTCCAAAACCGAAAAAACATCGATAAATCGAAAGATTCTGGGACAATGTGCTGGTATCATGCAAACAGTTCTCCACCTTACCCCCCTTGCAGATGTCAGGCTCCTGTCCCAAAACCGAAAAAACATCGAGAAATCGAAAGATTTTGTCCAAAACCAAAAAAAACCTCGAGAAATCGAAAAAAACAAAAAAAACCAAAGATTCTGGGACAATGTGCTGGTATCATGTAAACATTCTGTTGGCCAGATTGGTTTTTTTGGTTTTTTTCGATTTCTCGAGGTTTCTTTCGGTTTTGGACAAAATCTTTCGATTTCTCGATGTTTTTTTTGATTTTGGATGGTTTCTTTCGAATTCTCAATGTTTTTTTTTGATTTTGGACACCTTCTTTTGATTTCTCGATGTTTCTAAGGCTGCCTGCAGCAAAAGCTTCAACACAGGACAGCTTTGCAAGGAAGAGCTTAGAAGGTTTTCAAACACCAAACAACAAGAAAACCAAAGGTGTGGCCAGCCCGACAACACAGCTTCAGGTGACAGCAAGCCCGACAGAGTCCTTAGCTTCCAGCCAGCTTGCACCCAGCCCCAGCCCAGCTAGCTTAGAGAAGAAACAGTTCAGCGTAAAGAAGTTTTTTGGAACACCAGAGCAGCAAGCCAAGGAGATAGAGCCTGTGCTATCTAACAGGGTAGTTCCATACCAGAGGCAGCAGCAGAGCAAGCTGCAGAAAGAAGCTGCACTAGTGATGTCAGCTTACCTCCAGAAGCTAGCAGAGCTGGAGAAAGAAGACCCAGAAGAAGCTGTAACAGGCAGACAAGGTGGCAGGCCTCCAGTTCTGGAAGAGCGTAGAGGAACTGCAGGTGGGCAGTTAAGCAACAGGAAGAAGGAGACAGATCCTTCCAGGAAGCAAGAGCTTTTTGCCTTTCAGAAGATGAAGCTTAGTGAAGAGATTCAAATGATTCTGGAAGAGTCTCAGCCTCAGAAGCAGAAGCTTGGGCAGTTGCAAGGAGAAAGTTCAAGATGAGCACACAGAGGCTGGAAGATTGCAGAAGAGGTTTGCCAGAGCAGCTAGTGGAGGGAGAAAGAGAGAGTTTAGCAGAGAGATCTCTCAACTTGGCAAGTGGTTGCAGAAAGAAAGGAGTTATAGCCACAACGTTTCAAAGAATGAGCTGCTGAAAGAGTTCTTTGCCCTTCTGGTTGCAAGGGCAGAGAGATGCATGGTCAGGGCAGAGCTTTGCAGAAATGAGATGCAAAGGAAAGCTTGGCTGAAAGAAGCTGACTGTGCCCTACAGAGAAAGACCAAGCTCCAGCAGAGCTCAAAGTATGCAGCTTCTTATGTAGAGAAGCTGATCCAATGGCTAGGTGCAGCTTACTTGAGCAAAGATCAGACTACTCGCCTGGCACCAGTTGAAGAACAGGCGCGGGCCCAGCCTTCCAGGATATTGACAGAAAGCTCTGGCATCTAGGTGCTTGCTCCAGTTGCTGAGATTGAAGATGCACATTTGGTTGCAGATGCAGAGATGATAGTTAAGAAACGATCCTCACTGGTAATCGGCACGAGTGATCAAGTCCCACTTTGGGCCAAAGATCCAAGCAAGAAGTTGGTCTTCTCTGCAGATGAGCTCAAAGGTGCCAGTTGGGACGACAGAAAGAGGTGGACTGAGATCAGGTAGGAGCTGAAAGCTGCTTAAGTTCAGGCAGCTGAAGAAGGTTACCAGCTTGTCAGTTGGGCAGATGTAGGAGCAGGGCCTCTTCAAGTTGCAGGTAATAAGGTGATGACAGGACAAAGTTCAGATGAAAAGTTTCGTTTAACATACGAAGCTTGCCAGAAGATTTACATCCACGATCTCCTTGAGATCCTCGTAGGTCATGTCTTCTGCGGCAAGTGCCATCTTAGCCCAGAGTGGAGGGTGGGACGACTCAGTGCAGGATGCAGATGGATGAGATGCTTTCTAGCTGGCCAAAGTTGCAGCGCAGATCGCGGTCAGAGGATATATACACACACAACTGCACACAACTCCCCAATTCGGAAAAACACTCGTTTCACATGGAAAATACCCACGCTGAGGGGGTCCCCCTCTCCTATTTTAGTGGCTGGATTGGGATGTTCACTAGGTAATAACCGGGATGTTGACCCATGGCCATGTATTGAGACGAAGGAAGGCTCGTTTTCAGATCGATTGCACATGCTCCAGTGGTTGGCCAAACCCGGGTGGATAGGTACCCAACACATATTTCTGACCTGGTTGGTTTAAAGACTCGTGGAAAGGCCGTGTGGGCTCGGTTGTTTTTTCTTCTCAAAATTCGGGACGACTCCTCCAGGTGGTTGGCTTCCTTTATCAGAAACACCCCTCTACCCCCCTATCAACCATCCCCTGCATTTTCCTAAGGGAATCCCCTGGCTTCACTCGCAGGGAACCAAGCTGAGTTTAGGGGAACCTTTGCAATATCGCCGCAAAGTTCAAAGGTTCCCCTAGACCTTTGGTTCAGCAGTTGCTGAACCCTCCCCAGCATTTTCCTTGAAGAGGATCTCCATCATTCCCCATCGAACTAAGCTGAGCTTCGCAAAACCTTTTCAGTGCTTGTTGCTCTCCAAGCACCCCCTCGCCAGGCCGAGAAAAACGCCCCGCCCGCCGCCTCGCCCGCCTCGCCCGCGTGGCGCCTCAAGGCGCTCCCTCGTCTGAGCCGCGAGCGCTGCGCCGCCGCGGCGGTGGCCAACCGCCGACGGCTCTACGTGCTGGGCGGCTGCGACGAGGCTTCGGCGTAGGTCTGCGCGCGCTTTTCCCCGAGAAAAACCCGGAGTCCCCTGTCGGTTTTTAACGGGAAGCCCTTGTTTCTGGGTGCGTCCCAAAACGCCAACTGTTTGTATTTGACACAAACTTTTGGTATTCACGGGAAACCAAAAGGAAACCAAGCATTTTGGGGGGCCATGTTGAGAAAGACCGATCTCGGGCTGAGAGCTCCCCGAAATGGGTATCAATTTCTAGGGGTTGGATGTTGTGGAAGTGGGGATTTATGTCCACTCACCACTTTAGAGGGGGTTCATGATAATTTTGTAGCCCAATCGTTGTTTAAAGGGATTGTTTCAAGAGGGTTTTCATGTACCCAACTCTTGGCTTGGTTTTAAAGAGAGACCAAAAGCAGAAGGAAGCCAATTTTCGGTGTTCCCCAATGTTTAGACAATCCTAGGCCTTTTTCTGCACTGGGTTCATTGAAATGTTTAAGGAGCACCACCCCACAAAAGTAGTTTTGAGAACCCTTGAAAATGTTCACTTTGTCTCGCTTCCTCAGTTGCTAGATTTGGGTGTTCGTTGGTTTCAGGGTTTGCCTCAAATGTAAATGCGAGCACCTCTGGGTTGCCTACTGGCTAGCCTGGGTTCCTTATTCCTCAAAAAAGGCAACCCCCATGATTGCGCCGAGCTACGCACAGGCCTAGGAGAGCGTTCACTTAGAATGTGTTTTTTTTTCTCCTCCAAATCCATGTGATGAATCCATCATGATCCCAGTTGTCAGAGAAAAGGGCTCGAGCCTCTGGTTTTCTTGTCCTTCAGATTTCGGGTTTGCCAGACAGAAGTTGTTTCGTGCCAGGATGGCGTTGCCTTGTGCTCTGCGGAGTGCTTTGACCCTGAGCTCGGCCGTTGGGTGCGGGCCCCAACCGGGGCCTTCAGAGCACCTCCACCCACTACCCAGTTGCCCAGTGCTGCCCTGTTTCCTTTTTTGGGGAAGGGTTCTCCTTTTCAGTCAACTAACTAAGAAAGGATGCCCGTTTTTTCCCGTGGAAGTCCTCTGGGCATCGGAGTTAAGTCCTTGGCGAATGGCAAGGAGTCAGTCCCGCGGCCAGGAGCCAATTCCACCCATGCGCTGGCCCCGCTGCAACTTCGCGGGGGCACCGAGCGAAGGCCGAGTGGCAAAACCTTCAAAGGGCCACAGGTTCGACCCGGCTGTATGCGTCGTAGAAAGAAGCTGGGTGCAAGGGCAAGAGAGTTTCCACTACCCCGAATCACTAACCCCAAGTCAAAATAGATATATTGCCTTTCTATTGTGGCTATAAAGTAGCTGTATTCCGCCCATTTTTTCCTGGGGTAGAGGTTTGGGAGCGGTGAGAAAGCCTCTTTTACATCAGGCTCACCTCGATTTTTGCGCAGGATTTGTTGATCCTTCACAGCAGAGCCCGAATTACACCTGGAGTTGACTTTAGCGGGAGCACCCGGAATGGTTGGGTTTCCATTTGCTTTCTCTTGGTTACTTCCATTTGCTTCAGAACATGGTTGGTTTCCCTTGTTGGTTTTAAAGGCAATCTATCCCCATTTCTTTTTTTTCCCCAGCGGGCTTAAGCAAATGAAAGGAAACCCATGAAGCGAACTGACCCTGGAAGAAGATTGCGCTGAGGCTGCGTCTGCCTCCTGCGGCCGGATCGTCGTTGCTGGAGGCTACGACGCCAAAGCCTCGGAAACGGGCGCCGGCGGATGCGGGGGAGGGCCCTCCTTTCCTTTGGTGCATTTTGCTTCGAGGGATGTTAGGAGTTTAACTTGTTGCCAACTAATGGGTGTTCCATTAAACCACCAAAAGGTAAACTTTTAGCAGGGGAGCAGAAAGCAACCGAGTCTTTCCGGGGGTTTGGCAACGTTCACGACGTGTTTGTTGCCATGCATTCACATTGCATATGTTTGGCAGGATTAGTGTTTCAAGTCTGCCTTGTGCAAGTTCGGGAAAGCTTTGTGCTTTCATGCTTGATACCAGCGACCTCGGTGCAAGGCAACCGAACATGTTCCTTGCAAACATGCTACAAAAGTGTTTTTTTTGTATTCATGCTGTAAGCACACATGCTAGTACTGTCCATGTCTGCTTTCTCGGCAGGGCTTTCCGTTTGGCTAGGAGGACGTGCAATGAAGAAGGAGTTGACAAAGGGAGACCGAAAGACACGAAGAACAAAGAAAGATAGAAATAAAGGAAAGGGAGGGAGAGGGAGATAGCGGGAGACAGGGACAGCGAGAAGGCGGGAAGTGGGAGGGAAAGAGATGGGGAGGGAGGGAGGGAGGGAGGGAGGGAGGGAGGAGGGAGGGAGGGAGGAGGAGGGAGGGAGGGAGGGAGGAGGGAGAGGGAGGGAGGGAGGGAGGGAGGGAGGGAGGGAGGGAGGGAGGGAGGGAGGGAGGGAGGGAGGGAGGGAGGGGGAGGGAGGGAGGGAGGGAGGGAGGGAGGGAGGGAGGGAGGGAGGGAGGGAGGGAGGAGGGAGGGAGGGAGGGAGGGAGGGAGGGAGGGAGGGAGGGAGGGAGGGAGGGAGGGAGGGAGGGAGGGAGGGAGATGGAAAGCAAAGAAGAAAGCGGCAGCTTTGAGGGGCACGGCAGGTTCTCAAGCCAGTTGCTTGTCGCTGAGGACAATACGCGCGATGTGGATACAGTGGAACAGTACGACCCCAGCAAATCCATCGGGTGCGCGGCAGTCAGCAATTCGCGTTCTGTGCATGTGTGTCGTCAGGGGGATGGTGAGGACTGTTCTGATGTGGATGCGTTTTTTTCTTGAGTTCGTAGCTTTGCCAGTCGCGTTTTCGGGGTGAGAGGGTTGCCTACTCACCATCCCGGGCTGTGAATTGCTCTTCTTTATCAGGCAAGTGGAGTTTGGCTAGGTGTTGCTTCTGCTAGGCACGGCATTCCAATTCCCGGTACAGTGTTATGCTGGTCTCAATGCGCTGTGTTCTATGTGTGCACGCAGCTATAATTGTGCCGCCTACAGCCCTGGCTAGGTATGGGTGTGCGTGCTTTTTGAGGGTACCCTTTTTGAGGTTGGTTTCAAAGGAAATGAAAAGGACACCACCACTTTGCAGAAGAGCTGGTCTCGGAGTGAGATTGGGAGATGTTTTGGGGGATTGCCTTGTTAGGTGCCCACGCAAATCCCCGTATTGTGACACATAAAGTCACATACCGTCACATAAAGAGCTGGTCTCGAGATTGGGAGATGTTTTGGGGGATTGCCTTGTTAATGGGATGTTATTGGGATGTTATTGGGATTGCCGTGTTGGTCTTCCCCAACTCGAAGGGCCATTCTCCTCACCGCAGGTGGGAGACCTTGGCCTCGCTGCCGGTGCCCAGATGGGGTGTGCACCCTCAGCTCAAAGCCTCGGCTTGCCGACATCTCGCAGACTCTGACCCCAGGAAAAGAATGGGTAGTTTCGTTTGGGAGGTTGATGACAATGGGGTTAGAGCAATGGTTTGTTGATTGGAAAGAAGCGGGAACAAAACTGGTTGTTTGTTGATAGCCATGGCTTGCAGGACTGTTTTTGGTCTCTCACTCATGAAATACTGCGGATGGACGAAATCCATTTCGCACCACCTAAGAACACCTGGAATGGTGATTCCCCTGTTAATACCACCAACAAGCCATGGTTTCAACCACGGTTTCGAAGTGGTGCGAACGGAGTTCGTCCATCCACAGTATCACTCTCGCCTCCGATGACACGCCTCCGGGTTTGGGAAGGTGGTCGTTTTTGAACGCGTGTTTTGGCTCGTTTTTGAACGCGTGTTTTGGCTCGTTTTTGAACGCGGTTTTGCTCAAGTGTACGTGATTTACAGCAGCACGGCCATTTTTCCAAGCGTCCACGCACACCACGATGAGGCGCACGAACACGCGCCACGATGCACGTGTAGCACATGGATGGCGCCGTGCTTTTGGGAGACAATCGTCAACTGTAGACCCGGGAACACAAAGCACAAGGAACGCAAAGCGACATCATCATCATCATCATCATCATCAACATCATCAACATTGTCAACATAATCATCATCATCATCATCATCATCATCATCATCATCATCATCACCATCATCATTATCATCATCATCATCAACACCAACATCATCATCAACATTGTCATCATCACTACCAACAACATCACCATCATCAACATCAACACCAACATCATCATCACCATCATCACCATTATCAACTTCAACTTCGACATCACCATCATCATCGACATCATCAAAGTCATCGCCATCGACATCCTCATCGCCAACATCAATATCATCATCATCAGCATCATCATCAACATGATTATCAACATCGTCAACATATGTCAACATAATCATCATCATCATCATCGTCATCAACATCGTCAACATCATCATCATCATCATCATCATCATGAACATCATCATCATGAACATCATCATCATGATGACCATCATCATCAACATCGTCATCAACAACACCACCATCACCACCAGCGCGCAGTTGCACGGTCACGCAGTAAGAGGCGAACGTAACTGCCCGACCCCATCCCGCCCCCCCCCCCCCCAGCCCCAGGACGCAGTCGCACGGTCACGCAGCAAGACGCGAACGTAACTGCCCCACCCCAACCTCCCCCCCCAGCCCCAATACGCAGTTGCGTCGCCACGCAGTAAGCGGCGATCGCAATTCCAGGAGGCTCCGGTTCGCAAGTTACTTTGGCCGTATGAGCTAAGGATGTTTTTCTGTGTCGCGAGGACAAGATAACTCCGAGCTTGAAATTTCACGAGTTTTCACGGCTTTTTCACTGTGTAGTAACGGCCTTTCAGTTTCCCGCGCGAGGTATTACGGCCGTTAGGCCGAGTTTTCACGACTTTACGGGGGCCAACGAGCGCAAGTCGCCGAGGACATCTTAGCTTTAAAAAGTCCAAGGTAACTTGGGACTCGGAACCTCCTGGTTGCCCCCTTCCCCCAGCCCTAGGGCGCAGCCGCACGGTCACGCAGTAGGAGGCGAACGTAACTGCCCCACCCCGCCCCCACCCCCACCCCCAGGACGCAGTGGCACGGTCACGCAGTAAGAGGCGAACGCAACTGCCCCACCCCACCCCCCCCCCACCCTACGGGTGCCGCAGGATAGCCCATGTGTTCGAAAATGACCCATTCTGTGTTCGAAAATGATCCAGGACATTGGTGTTCGAAAATGATCCAAAATCGGTGTTCGAAAATGATCCCCCTCCCTCCGGGTTTCCGAGGTGTTCGTGCTGCCAGTAGAGAGGGCGCCATCTTCATCGTCGGAGGGCCGGTGCCTTAGGACCTGAAAAAGTCCCCAGTAGTGCCCTTCTCTCCCCTTTTAGGGGGAGGGTTCCCCTACCAAGATCAGGGAGGAAAAAGGGGAAGAAAAAAAAGTGCCCTTCTTCTAACCTCTCTACTGGAGGACCTGGAAACCAAAGGCCGCGCAATGTGTCGCAAGCTTCGGGTTCTGCTTGCTGGTACCACATCAGATAGGCGGCCAGAAGTTGCACCTGTCGCATGTCGCATGTGCACAGATGAGTGGTCCCTTTTGCAACCCCCGAAAAAGAGCCTCGAAGCAACTCTCCGCCAGGCACGTGTGGGATGTGGAGGTGGGCACCACTGACGGCCGGAAGCCGAAGCCATGGGATTCGGTCGTGGCTGAGACTCCAGAAGTCGCCGCCCCTTTTTGTTTAGTGTGTTTTTTCTTTTTGGGGGTCCCCTTTGTTTTCCACCAACCAGGCAAAAAAGATATTTTATTTGGCTGGGGTCCTGATTCCAGCCTAGTGCCGAAACTCCAATGCCGAGCCCCACCCATTCTTAATCGGAGGTGTCACCATGGAGAAGAGAGAAAGGAGACCGTTGGAGATCGGAGGGTTATTGTTCAGGGGTCCACAGTCGCCATGCAGTCCTTACCGCGTTCTTCGCTCAGGTTTACATCATGCGTCTGGAACTTGGGCACGTGCCCTAGCTTCAACAACCACTTGGAACCCGGTAACCTCGATCTCACTTCCTGAGTTGCACTTCAAACTTTTTGGGAGGACCATTTTGGTGCTACAAAAAAAGGTTCAGACTGGCCAGTCCACTCAGGAAGTGAGTGGTTGAAACGAAACGGAGCATGTTTGAGTAGCAGCGCCATGCTCAAACCAGGCGGTTGGCTCACCCTGCCTGCCGCTCCTTCCTGAGAGGTGACTTACGCCTGCATGAGCGAGCCACGGCGATCCTTCGGTTTGGCTGCTGTCAATGGCTAAGCCGAAGCGAATGTGTCATGCGAAAAACGAGCCGAAGGACGTGACCCAGGAAGAGTGGCATCAACCCTTTTTGCTTTGTTTGGCCGTTGGCAGGAAGAATGATGGAGCCACATCTCCTTCACATTTCAGTGATATTTGAGCCCCCAGAGCGTTTCCAAATTACTGCTTTGACAACCATCCCACGTACCACAGTGGAAAATGTCATTCTGGCATTTCTCAGCTTTTGTGGATCAAGTGTGCCTTCGCGAGATCTTCCACGTCTTGAAGTGTACCAAGTTGAGAGCAGTTTTAGATGAGGCCAAGCAACTGTTCCAAAGGTAGGTGCCTGGTTTTGGAGGTCGGTTTGCGACTTGAGCTCGCGTTTTGCGGGACACTTGATCAATGGCGGTGCCTACGATTGACCTGGCTTCGTTCCGAGTGGCGTTGCAAGCTTTGCCGGAAGAAAGGCAGGGCTCCGCTTCACAAGTCGAAAGGAGTTGGAATTGGAACTTAAGTTCTTTGCAAAACCATTTTTTTCATTAGAACTTCATGTGGTTTGCATGCGATCGCCGGCCGCGATTTGCCGCGATTTGCCGCGATTTGGTTTGGGCTGAGCATGAGATCAGTGGAGCTGTGTGACAGGCGACAAAGCACAACCATCCAGGACTTTTCTGAGGACCGGGATGTCATGAAATGCTGGTGCAGTGCGAGTCGTTTCGGATGTTTTTCACAGAAACCGCAGCTAGACTCCCGCATCAGATGAGGTGGGAGTGCTCCTTCTTTGAGGGACCCCCAAAATCGTTGGTGTCCTTTTAAGGTGTCCGTTCAAACCTTCAAAAAGCTTTGGGACCCTCAAAAAAATACAATTTTCCTGAATTTGCCCATGGTAACTCGGGTAAAGGGGTCGGACTCGACTCAGGAGGCTCAGAAGATTGCCCGGGACTGGCGCAAGGCTTTTGCCGAGTATGGCTTTTGCAATGCCGTCGGCCATGGAGTGCCTGATGACGTCATCGAGGATGCATACAGCGTCGCAAGGAGGCAAGCTGTTTGAGTTCATTTGTTCGAGCTGTTACCTTCTGGATCCGGTGTTAAACAAATGAGACTTCCGGGGAACACCTCTACCTTGGAACTTCTCACCTGAAGAAGAAGGCAATATTGTTTAACTAGAGGCCTTTTGGGCATTATGGGGAAGGAACCTTCCCTCTAAAAACTCATAGCAAATGGCTGCCGAGTGATCCACTTGGTCTTAGAGTCCAAGACATTGCAGGAAGCCCAGTTTTCTTGAGACAGGATTAAGTTTTTCAGATTAATCCGAACACTACCCCATTGCAATGAATGACGAAAGCGCGTGTTGTGCAGGTTCTTTTCGCTACCTTTGGACGAAAAGATGCGCTGCGACACTGGCAAGGAGTACGGAGTGGCTCGAGAGAATGTGGACGGGTCCAGCCGCAGGTTTTTTTGGGTTGCCCTTTGGTACAACCTTAAACCTTTGAGCCTGTACCAAGACTGACTCCTGGCCAACTATCAACGTGTTGAACTTTTTGGAGGGGGTCCACAACCAGCGTTGGCAAGTGATTGGCCTCGAAATGGTTGCTGCGCACGACGTCGATGGCTTCAAACTACTGGCAATGGGAAACACTGCCAGTGGAGTTTGTTGTTTGCAGGGACCCCATATACAAACGACCTCATGAGTCCCTCACACCAGATTGGGTAAATGTCGAAATAAGGGGCCCGTTTACCCCATTTTGGTGGGGTCTCCTTTCCCGTTCCCTTTGAGCCAACCCCCAAAACTACCCTCACAGCATCCGCAAGCCTTTGAATTGATCCGAAGGCATCCAGCGGCTTCAAAGGAGTCGGCGGTGAGCGAGTGAGCGCTACGGCGACCAGCCTTCCAGGGGCAGAGGCCGGGGTGAAGCGGCGGGTTGCGGCGAAGCCGTGGGTTGCGGCTGTGTAAAAATTGCTCGTGTGGGTGTTGGGAATGAACCAGGAGGAAAATTTCCCTTAAAGCAAATGATAGGTGGTTTATAGGGGTCATTCCCTCATTCCCTGCTGAGAACCCGCAAGTTGTTGTTGTTTGTTGCCTTAAGTATGTCAAGCTTAGTGTGTAATTACTGCAGTCGGGATCTCTCCTGTGCTATAGCCTATTGGTCAGATTTGTCACTTTTCTGATTTGCTGATCCACAAAACTAGTTGTTCATTGACTTCATTGCGGGTTTGGAATGTGGCTTAGCACGAATTACCTGAAGCGCTTGCCGCGTCATCTTCACCTTCATCAGCTTCATCATCATGCAGATACCAATTTCTGCATGTGATTGGCTCTAAACAACGATTGAAAGATATGATATTTAGTTTATGTTTGTTTGTTTGTTGCAGAGCATAGAATGCCGCGCACGGCCGTGAAATGTTCAGCGCGAAGAGCTTTGAAGCCTCAGGTGCTGGGAACGGAGAAAGCTCGACCGCCTGACAGCGTTGAATCCATGATATTCTTCGGACGAGAGGACGATGAAACTTGGCTGCAAGGCAGGAGGGTACAGTAAGAATCCGCACTGCCACCTCACGCGGTTGGACATGATGTCCACCAAAGGTCCCCTATCAATAATCGCTCCCGACCGGGCCCTGAACTCAGCCGGCAGTGCTGAGTCAGTTCCTGAAAACATCTGACATGTCGCCAAGGATTGTTCCAGACTCCAGAACAGCTTTCACCAGAATCGGCTTTGTGTTTGTGCGTGTGTGTTGTCAGTCAAGTTTATGTCGACGGGTCAGCAGCCTGGATTTGTACTGTCTTTGTTGTACTTGAAGCTGGACACACACTGACCACTAGAAGTCCCACAGCATGCTCACAAACCTCGAAACGCCCACGTATCATTCAGACAAAGTGAAGCGTGCGTCACGGGTGGCAAATTGCAAACCTCATGTAAGAAGAGAGCACCTGCGCATGGCGTTGCAAAGCTGGTGTAGTTTCGAAAGTATCTCCAATAGTTGATTGTTTTCTGAAGTAAGCGTGTTGGATGCTCAATCCTGGAGCTTAGGCCATTCTGTGATTGTGTAGAAAATGCTGCCTTTAGCATGCTGCTCCGTTGGTTGTTCCCATCCAATGTAAGCCAGCGCATTTTGTCAACACAGAAAAAATGAGGCGTGGCCTTGACAGTCAGGAACATGGGATTGAAACTTCATGAGTTCCTCTCCAAATGTGTTGTCCTTCCAAAGTGTGATAGTTGTACAGTATTGTGCACTGATTGAACAAAAAGAACACGTACTTGTCACAACGCAAGAGTATGCTGCCCAGTCAGTGCGATTACCGTTGGTCGTCAGCACGTTGCGTTGCCATCGTTTAACACTTCAACTTCAGGTATCTCCATGTCATGCTGCGACAAGACCTACACGCTCTCAGATTCTGTGTGTAAGTAGATTCTCTGGCTACAGCCGCTCAGCACGGCAATGCATAGCGCTTTTCATCAAATCTTGCTCCGAGCTTTGCGACAAGTAGTCAAAAGAAGGCGTACGAAGCTGTACGCACTAAAGCCGTCTGCGTGTTTCATTCAACGCCAGCGGCCGAGGTTATCCCGGATGTCGAAGGCTACAGGGAGACGATGCTGCGCTACCGGCAGGAGAGCATAGAGCTGGCCACTGTTAGTGACCATAAATGCCCATAGTTAAGCAGACACATTGAAACACTCAGTCCATGGGTTGCTAGTCTTCTCGGCTTCCACGAGTCCAAGGACCCTGTGCCCGGAATGCTGGACTTACTTCTGTGAGACCATTCGGAATGCGCAATCACCTGACATTTGGCCCGCGGAAGTGAGCCCTAGGAGTTGCGGCAACTGCTGCTGACGGTCATGGCGCTGACTGCAGCCTCGCTGGAGTTGCCCGTGGGCTACTTCGATGAGTTCTTTACAGAGGAGAAGCAGTGCCAGGCCATGGATATTTGAGGTGAAAATCAGGGGCCAGAGGTGCGGTTCAGAGGGATGACACGCGCACACGCACCCGCACACGCGCACGCACACGCACATCGTCACAAATCAGAACGACTCAGAGGAGTCTAGAACTCTGACAATGTGGATTGCGTCTTGGGAACAGGAGTTCTGATTGTACGTGTCCAGAAGCAAGCAGAAGTATTAATCCAGCTTACTTCTGGTTTGGGGCTCATGATGCAGACAAAATATCAGTGTCAGCGAAGTGAAGATGTTTTGCAACAGTCTCAAGAGCCGTCCTGATCGATCAACCGCGAACATTGTAGACATAATGGCCCTGATGTCTTGCACAAACGCAGCGACAACAAGAGCCCAAAAGAGGATCAATCCAACACGTGCCCAGTTCCGGGCAAATTGGGGGCAATGGCTGAGAATTGGCAAGCACTTTCTCCAAAAAAGGCATTCTTACTCCCCACAAGTAGCATCCACCGGAACCGAAAGACGGATCCACATAAAGGGTTTTTTGGGGGAGCCCTTGTCTTGGTGTGGTTTTACAGGGAGCAAAAGGACACCCACTGTTTCATGGGTTCTATGATGACACATCCTCCCAGAACGAGATGTCGATGCGCCTGGCCTACTACCCCGCCTGTGAGACTTCTCCTGGGCAGCTGCGATATGGAGAGCACACGGACTACACAGGCACCAAGCCGCGTTGCTTAAACTTGCGATCGGTGGAAGCCAAGGGGTGGAACCATGTTCGGTTATCCCTATTTTACTTGCGATTGGTGCGACAGATGCAGGGAATTAGACATGGAACGACCCCGAGAAAAACCATCCAACTGGTGGTTTCCTCTCTAAGGGGTCCAATTCATTCCATTTCTCAGTCCCTACTTATCGCACGAGCAAGTAAAATAGGGATACCCGAAAATGGCTGAAGCCCTTGGCTTCTCGAAAAAAATATCAACATGGGTCCACCATTTCGAGTCAAATCCCAAATCATTTTTTGGGCCACGGCCATGTCCGTGAGACGTCGGTTTTTCGGCAGCTCTCATTTGAACGATGACACCAAAATCATGATGAGGTGGAAAGTCAGAGTTTGAACCGCCAATCGAAGCAATTTCCTTGTATCTCATGCGCTTCGAACATGCATCAGAGCGAGGTTTTACGCTGCTGTGGCAAGATCACAATGTGGCTGGCCAGAGCCCTATCTTTCGTTTTTGTCGGTTCCTTGTTGTGCACCCGCGTTTGTTGTGTTTTCGCTCTTGGATACAGAGTGATGAAAGAGCTTAGTGCAAACCAAACCCTTGACCAGCTGGATCATGCTTTCATCTCGTTAAGCTGACCTTGTCGAAGCAGAGGCTTGATTCATGCCTGGCCTTGCAACGAAGTGTCGCCAATGCTTTGGCGCGTGGCATTCCTATCTGGGACGTCCAACTTTCCATGCTCCAAGCAGTTCTCCTGAGGCCCACAGACAGCAAAAGACGGGATCAAGCCGCCAAAGGGTGGCTTGCAGGCCGGAGATGAGTTTACTTGCGCTCTCAGATTCGTGTGCTTTCCAAATTGTAAGCACCATGAGTCAATGAGACACAGAGTAGGTATGATTGGCACCTATCAAAGCGAGTCGAAGAGATTTTGACTGTGACAGGTTCAAATGCCGGATGGCTCGTGGGCGGACTGCCCTCCCCCGTGCCTGGCCAGAAGTATTGACTTCCGACAACTCAGGAACGAAAGAGACGTCTTACAGTCGTTTGTTTCTTTGGACGACTGATTCAGATGTGGGTTTTTTGGCCCCCGGTCGCAGGTTTGCTGTGCAGGTATAGGGCGGGCTTGAGTTCAGATGAACAATTGCAACTGTGGAAGCTGGGCATGAATGCTGATGCCTTGACTGCGCTGAATCTCCATGCAACACAGATGTTCATCGCAGTAAGAAGCCTAAGAAGCCAAAACTCAGGCCTGGCGCTTTCACGATCAATGCAGGTGACCTGATTCAGGCAGGATTGGTGAACTCTGGCTTTGCGACCTCCAAATGACAGCTTGACATCTTTCAGTGATGAGTCAGAACACAGAATTTGTTGCACAACTGGCTTCTCTTGGCTGTTGCCAAGTTGCCTTACTCAGCGTGCGAGCCAGGCTTGGACCAATGACGAGTTCTTGTCCAACATGCATCGTGTAACCAACCCTCCGCCCGAGGCGAAACCCTCAGAGAGTGGCCTCAGCGATGTGGGCTCAACCTGCTCAGTGTTATTTTTGAGGCTTAGTAGACTTGTTTGATTGGTTCGAAGGGAGCCCAAAAGGGAAGCACATATATATTATAAGCATAAATTATATATATATATATTTATATATATATATAAGTGTGTTATATATATATATGTTTCCGGAGTCACCCTGTTTTGACACATACCCATTCGGGAATGACCTAAATCCCAAGCATTTGCTGCGAATGGGAATTGGGATTCTTCCCACTGAGCAAGGAAACCCACGATCGCATCAGCCTGGTGGTGTTCACTGGCCCCGGAAACGATACCATCGTGGAGCCGCTGCCGGGGTCTGAGTTTTTTTTTGACTACGTGAAGCAGACGCGACGTGGGTATGGGTCAAATTAAACCACCAGGGGGCCGCAGGTTTTAGTCCTTGGTTCTATTTGCCAGGGTTCCATTTTGGGTACCTAATTTTGACCCACAGCCACGTGATGCCCACATGGGTTGGCATCATGGGATGAGTCCGTGAGGCCCACGTGCGTCAGCAGCACAAAACCTGCCAAGTGCGCCAAGGGTTTGGGTGCTGGGTGCTTTGGTGGCTGAAATGGAGCGATGCTTCTCTGCAGGTACGGCCCGATCTCTGCTGGAGAGCATCTGACCAGAAAGCTCCAAGCGTCCACCCGTTGAGGCTTGTACAGGAGCCAATCCGAGGGCATCAAATTATTGAAAAGATGTGGCTTGGTTACACAGGGACCAACCCCAAATGAGTGGTGTCCTGCTGGTTTCGCTTGAACCCCATCCCCAAAGGGGTACCCTCAACAAATGACACACCCGTGTTTTGCGCGGTTCGCTCTTGTACTCATTGCATGGCGCCTCGCTCAGCTTTGACATTTGACGCGATGGCCACACGAGTCCATGTGTAGAATGTGCCATGTCAACTGGTCGTATCCACACAGAGAAGCGCTGCAAACAAAACAACATGCAGGATGCAATGAGGCTGTTAAGATCACCTCATAGTCGCCATTGAAAGCATTGTCCCACTCGGATGGCAGCCAAACTGCGTTTGTCGCCGCATTATGCCGTGCTTGCCCAGCAGGGCGCTTACAGGACATGTCCAAGACCTAGGTGTTTCTGACCATAACCCCAAAAATGGTGTCGCTTCCTTTTGGTGTCCTTTCAAACCACCAATGGAACTTGGCGTTCGGAGGGTCCAGAATTCGGACTAATCATGTTCCCGGAAAAAGGGCCATTTCCCTGTCAGGTTCCACTCGGAAAATGCAAACCCAGTTTCAAGCCTTGGGTATGCAAAGGCTGGCCTCCGGTGACGAGGAAAATCTGAGCGCTGACCTTAGCGCGCACTGAAGAGATGGCATTTCGCCCCAAATGGCGGGTTTCCTTTGGGTTTCCCTTTAAACCAACCTGAAAAGGGTAGCCTCAAGAATCACACAGACAGACACACACACATGTGAGGTTTGGACGTAGACGCCAAGGCGTGTGGACTTGGCTTTGATGCCTCTTGCCAGTTTGTCTTGCCAGGGCTCTTCGGAGATCGCTGCTATATGCCGCCACTTGGACCTCCGCTGCGAGGCCATTCGCGCAGAATGTCAGCTGGAGAGCGCACTCGGCGCTCCGCATCGCAGGTCCTTCCTGCCCCCCCGGGCAGCGCAGCATCAAAGCGAGTCTCAGTGACACGAGTACCAGATGCCTTTGAGGAGGCCTTGACATTTTGGTTTGAGAAGGGAAACAAGGAAGACAAAAAGCACCATTTTGGGGTTCTTCTTAAGACACTCCTATATTTCTGCACTAGAGTTGCTGTTTGCATAGGCCGAGCCAGAAGAAGCGCCCGTGCAACCCAAGCCACCCACCATCAGCGGAAAGGCGCAAATTTGCATCTCGATTTTTGGAGTCCAACAAACCTGAGGCGAGATTGGCCGAGCGCTTTGGCAAGAAGCCGCCGAAGGATGCGGTGGAGGCAGGTCCTGGTCCTGAGTGGCGCGCGCTCTCCTGCAAAAGGGGGGGGGTTCTCAAAGAATGGTACCCGAAAATGGTTGGCTTCCTCTTGGTGTCCTTCAAATACCAATCGGCGGCCCACCGTTTTGAGAATCCCTCCAAGTTGCTGCGTCCCAGGCTGAAGACCTGTTGGAGAAAAGCGACATGCCCAAGCTTGTCGACTTCTATAGGGCACTGGTGGATGCTTACCCAGGTGTCCAAGCAAGGCTTTCAGGTATCATGACTTGCATGTTCAGGATTCCACATCCCACTGGCCAAGCTGATGGTTCAGAATTTGCGAGCTGCTGGAGTGTCTGGGTCAATGCCTCGAAATGCCACATGCACGTTCTTTGCCCACGCCTCATTGGTTTGCAAGGGCCACATCATCGTCAGAGGAGGCCCTTTGCTGGACTTGCATTTTATCAAACGCGCTGTTAAAAGCGCCAGGTGAAAAAGAAGAAGCCGCTTTGCTTGACTTAGCTGAGATCTGTTGCGGGATGCGGGGGGTTTATCCCTGCCAGAACATGCCAGATCTCAGGAAGAAAAAGAGAAAGAAGGCGGCAAAGCTTCAGCTCGCCGCGAAATGCGCATGCCATTTGCCAGGAAGCCAAGGAAGCCAAAAAGGAAAAGAAGAGTGCGAAGAAGGCAAAGTCAGAGGACTTGATCGCTTGACTTTGCACATTGCACCGTGCACTGATACTTCAGCTTGATTTGTGAGGAGAGCAAGGAGAGCGGCAAGCCTGCAAGCGAGGGCCACTTGTTTGCAGCTCTCGCATGGATCAAGACATGCTGATACTGGAGACCGCATGCACTGAACAGCTCAGGCGCAGTGATTGATGTTGAGGAGGTCGGAGCAATCGGCGGAAGCATTTTAGGGTTGAGTTGAGTCTACAATGACTTGCCCAGTTTCATGTTTGCTTTTCTTTGCATGGTCCGGGATAATTGTCCTGCCGGTTGGCTTTCATGGCACACGATGGCCTGCAAGCGCAACTTCTTCCATATGGCAGACGAAAGACTTGCATGACGAGCTGGAGGATGAGCTCAACTACGAGAGAGAGCGTATCTCCGCAAGCACCAAAAAGCCAATGAATTCAATAGAGCGATCGGATGGACAATGAATTTGGCTGAAGTAAAAGTTGGAAGGATTTTCCATGGGCAACGTTGATGTTTGCCAAGCCTTCAGATTCAGGATGAGTTGGGTCTCCTTTCAAGTCTGAGCCTGGTTTGGCTGAGCCTGAGTTGCTGTCATTCTTTACGTTCTCATTGCAAAGATCCAAGTTTCCCTTGCAGTGGGCTCGATATCTCGTGTTCACCCTGCGTGCAGGATCTAATTTTGTATATTAGGTGTGATATTGTATCTGTACAAGTGTTATTATTTCTTTGGTGTGTGTGAGGTGTTGAACTTTGACAAATGTAACCGATATTATAATTTTGTAGTAAGGGTTAAACAAAAAGAAAGATGTATATTATTTTACAAATATTAAGGAACTTTATGGAACTTTTATGGAATTCGTATGGTTTTTTGGAATTTTAGGTTAAGGTTATTTTGGATTATTACAAAAAAAAAATTAGGTATAATTTATAGGTTTAATTATTTTTAATATTATTTTTTTAAAAAAAGAGAGAGATATAGTGTAAATATTATTTGATATTATTTAAATGTATTTTTTAATATATATATATATGAATTATGTTTAGGTATTAATTTAATAGTATGTGGGAATTTTATTTTAGGGTCGTTTTGGATTATTTCGAAGTCTATTTAGAAATATGATTATATGTAATTAGTATGAAAGATTATTGTGAGGAGGTTAATTAGTTTGAATATATTTTTGTGTAAAAAATGTGAGATTGAGGGGAATTTTTGGGGGATTGATTTGGTTATATATTTTTTGTTATGGGATGGCTTTTCTTATTATGGAATTTGATTAATAATTAACCAGCATTTGCATATATAAAAAAATATTTAATATTTATGTATTAAATTATAATTTACAAATATATATGTTTATTATTATTATTGATTATATATATAATTAAATTTGCTTAAAAAAATAGAATAACAATGAAATAAATAAGGAAAAAACAATAGAAATATATAAATAAAAATATATATTTTTGATTTCGAAGGAGGTTTTTATTTATTATATTATTTTATAGAATAATGATTTATTTTAAATGATATATTTTTATTGAAGAGATGAAATGAGGTTATGTTGTTTTTTGTTTTCGATTATTATTATGTTGTTTATTTTAGATTCTTTTTCTCTTGGTTATTAGATGAAAGAATTTGATTATTGGTAGTATTTTGTAAATTGTTTGATATATATTTTTCTTTTTTAATTACTAGAATAAAGGAAATATAAAATGAATGGCTTTCTTTCTCTTTTGTTGGCTCCGGGAATTTGGAGGAGCTATTTCATTCTGTTTATTTATTATTATATGTGTTTATTATTATTTTTATTATTACCTAATATTAAATATGGATTTAATTAAATTATTTAATTTTTATATAATTATATAAAATTTATTCGAAAGGTCTTTATATTGAGCGATGAAGAGGAACACTTTTTGGTCTTGGCGTTGATTTCCGCGAAAATTCCGCGAAAGGGGTTATGAAAATTGATTTTTTATTCGCAAATATTTTGTGCAAGGATGATTTGTTAATAGGAAGAATATATCGTTGCAAAAACAATTCTTAGTTAGTAGAAATTGGTTTATGGGAATTTTGAATTTTGGGTTAAGAGTGTAATTGCTAGCCGGATTTTCGCGAATGTTTGGCATAAGATCCACGAAAATTTCATAAAAATCGATGAAACTCCTCGCCAATTTCCGGATATGAGGCCAACGGGTCTTTTTGTGTGCAGGTAACGATTGTGAGCTGGAACTACGGAAATGCATTTCGATCGAATTGAAAGATTGTGACTTTCGAATTGGGCTGCGGAAAATTATTTTGTGTATGATTTTCGATTAAGAAAGCTTTGATTTTCGAAACTGTGAAAATTTAGTTTATATATTATTTTCATATTGAAAAATTGTGATATTTAGGTCGGGCTGTGAAAATCTATTTTATTATTTTCGTATTGAAAAGTTGTGGCTTTCGAGCTGGAGCTGCAAAAAGGTATTTCGTATATTATTTTTGTGATGAATGTTCTGAAAACAGCCCCATAAAAATTCCGTGTTGGGGTCCGCGCAAATTAAATTGTTATAGACAATTATCATATATATTAAATTATTGATTATGGTTTGACCTTGGATTTTTTATGAATTAGCCAAATAATCGGTTATGAGATATAAAAGCTAAATAGAAATAACATCTTGTTATAGAATTGGAATTCATACAAAATATCTGTATCGGCTATTTTCTTTTGCTTTACAGATATACACGGCATTGGCATATTTTCAATGAAACATATTTTGCCTGAGATTAACACTGAAAATTAATATAAAATTATTATGAAATTACCATACAATTTCCATGAGACACCGTTTTTGACCGTAAAAAAATATTCATGATTTGGACCCCAAAAATATAATATGTCGAGCAAACGCAACAAACACCAAAAAATAATATAATATTTATCTATATAATTTCTATATTAGAATCTAACAAGGTAATTTCAATCACGAATTATTGTCGTAATATAATCAGAAGGATAATTTTTACAATCGTCAAATAACGAGATTGAATTCTTTGATTATCCATTATAGGGTATCCTTTTGTAATAATGTAAATTTGGACATAATTAATCTATAAATATTGGAATTTAAAGGTCGTTTCAATTGGGATTTAATTATGATCCTATCTAGTTATCCTATAAATTTAATAAATAAAACAAATATATATTTAAATATATAAGGATTATAAAATTAATATTATATTATATAAATGATTATTATTAACCAAAAAGGATCATTCTGAATTGATCATTAAAAAAACGATCGAGATGATCTGGGAAATTCAAAATTAGTAAATATATTAAAAATAAATAAATATATATATTTAATTGTTCAATTATTTTTTAAATACATAATATTCCAATATAATAATTAATTAATATTTATAATTTATAATCCTATAATATATAAATTATATGTAATAATCATTTTATTTAAACAATATATATATAATCTAATTAATATTATTATAATATTTATTATATTAATAAATTAATATTATAAGAATTTCCTAAAAATTCATTTTTATTCCATAAATACTATATTAGTTCTATTAAAAAATAAAAAAAAAAATCAATATATAAAAACCAAATTTAAAAAAATGGCATAAAGAATTATATCGATCAAATATATAAAAAACCTACAAACCAATTATTAAGAACTAAAAAAACAATAATAAAAAATTAACATAAAAACAAATATTTTATTCATTTTACAATCGAATTCCTAAATTTTGAAAATAAATATACAGAAAAATAAATTAATTGAAATAATTAAAATAATAATATTAAAATTGGATATTGTTATTCTATATCGGTCGAATTACAATATTTGTGGTGAGCGGTTATGTTTGTGCCGGTTACGACGTAAATTCTCGTTTGTATGGCTCGGAAGGCTTTATTTATTTATTTTTAGAGGAGGGGATTTAAATAATTTTACACAGAATTTTTATAATAGAATTTAGCTAAATTTTCCCGAAATTTAGATTGTTGTCGACGATATGGCTCTTAGATTGTCGAATGTTACAAAGAAAATTGTTTTAAAATTTGGTAGTTTTTCGAAAACACATTTCCGGGCCAAATTTCGAAGAAATTTAGGGATTTATTCGAATCGAAATTTCTCGAATATTTCATATTAGATCTATATATGTTTGTCGTTCGCTACATTACGCAATATGTTGTTGTGTAACCATATTTCTCTATCTATATATATGTATTTTTTTATATATCCTAATATATTTATAATTGTATTTTTCATTATTATTTTTGTTTTTTTTTGTTCTTTTTCATTCTATTCTTGTTTCTTTCTCTCGTGTTTTTTTTGTTTTCTTTGTTTTCCTTATTTTTCTCTTTCTTTTTTTCTTTTTCTCCTTTCTTTATTGCCATTTTCTTTTTCTTTCTCTTTGTTTCCTCTCTCTCTCTCTCTTTTCACTTTATTTTTCTATTCTTTTTCTTTTTTTCCTCTCTCTCTCTCTTTACGCTTTATTTTTCTATTCTTTTTCTTTTTTTCCTTTCTTAATTCTCTGTCTCTCTTCCTCTCTTTTTCGTGCTCTCTTTTCTTCCCTCCCGTTCCCTCTTCCTATTTTTTTTTGTTAAATTTTTTATTTATGTTATTTCTCGATTTTTCTCTACATTTTTTTTTTTTTTAAATAAATTAATATATATAATTTTATAAAGATATATTTAATATATATATATAAAAATGTAACATTTGATATTTTGGTCGTGGTTTTACAAAATAAATAATAATTAATTTAAATAATTATTTTAACATTTAATATATATGTTTTTATAAATATTATATAAGATGATTATAAAAAGGTTAAATTGAATTAATTTAATAATGATATTATATTTATAGAATTTTAAATCCGATAACCAAAATAAATTCAAATTATATTCCTCATAAACCCACCCAAAACCCATCTAACCTAAAATCCTAAATCAAACTTACAAATATAAATAATATCAAATACCTCTAATCATATATGTTTATATCAAATTTATAACCATATAAAATCATCCTATAATCAAAAATATGTTATTTGTATATATCAATTCAAACACAAACCGTTTTTTTTTTTTAAACATATTCTCAATATCCTCCCCCCACCGTATTACGAATTAAGATAAAATCAACGTAATATAATTACAACTATATATACATATATATTATTGTTTTTCAATGACACACATACATTTCATTATTTTTCCTTTACTACTTGAAAATGATGGAATTCCAAGTGTCAAACTCATCATTGGATCAATCACTGGGCCATACTGACCAAAACCACAGCGCCAACCAAACCTCCGGATGTCTCCCAAGTGGCCAGTCGGAAAGAACGGGAACGTCCGAGCTGCAGAATGCGTTCAACTGCTTGGCTAACTCCCCATCCTGGGTTTAAATAGAGCCATGGTCGAGGACGCTTCTGCGATAAGATCCCAAGCCTTGCCCCAATGGCTAAAGGTGGTGAGGTGATGGGGGGCTGGGGATTGGGGGTGAGGTGGTGCGGGGGGGGTTGGGGGGGGTTGGGGGGGGGTTGGGGTGGGGGGCTGGGGGGTTGGGGGGGTTGGGGGGTTGCATGTTGCTTGACTAGTCGCTCTTTGAACCTAAGCGAGCTCTCGACCGGCGCCTGTCAGAACGCCAGAGCGTCAGCCGCACTCAAATGAAGCTGACGGTCTTGACCACCAGCTCCACCTCCTGCCCCTTCTGCAGCACCTCCAGCTGTTGCCGGGCCTCCTGGGAGCGATACTTTGGCACCCCTCTTGTTTTTCAGGCTTTTCAAGGGTGCCACAATTCAGGCCCAGCTCAAGCTGCAAACGCGTGGCCTCACGCCGGCGGGCATTGCCAACACACTTCTTGGAGAGAGCAAAACGAGAGTCTCATCGAACCAGGCGAACCAAGCAGGAACCCCGACATGCTAGCTTCAAAGGGAAATCGGCCATAGGGGCTGTGGAAGGCTCCAAGAAGCTGTGAGCAAGTTGCACCTCATAACCCGCGCCCAACATAGGTGAAACTCGGCACACTCGGCTCTCCTGAAAGAGGCGTACAGCCAAAGCCTCGCAGCTGTCCGGACGCAGCGCCTGCCAACAAGCGGGCTGTTTTGTCCTGAGATCAGTGGCTTGGCTGCATCGCACCTGGTGAGAAATTCGCAAGGGGCCTCGAACATGTTTTTGTACATGCATGGCTCAAAATCAAAGGATTATGGGCCTGTACTTCGATTTGGCAGATTTTAGCAGAGGTCCACTGGTCAGAGGTCCACTTTGGACCTGTATTGAGACGTAGCCAAATCTGGCGCAACAGCTGCGCCCGTTGGTAGCTTCTGGCAAGTCAGCTCGCGCCTGCACAGCGGCCAGCAGGAAAGGAAGCAGCACAGACACCCGGCTCAGCCAAAGCCAACGCAACTCGGCTTTGGGGTTGCCAGCTCCAGCAAATCCCACCGCCGCCGCTGCGAGGCCTCACGCTGGAGTGTCCATGCCCCATCGGCCCTCCCCTACGCTTTGATGTGCCCTCCAGGAACTGACAGCGATCGCGTGCAGCGGAGGAGCACAGCAAGGAAAAGAAGTGGAGCTCGTTCATCTGGCACGCAGGGGCGTCGCGCTGTCGTCCCCCCAGTTTGTTTCACGAAGCAAGTATAAAACCTTGGCCGCCCAAGCATTCGAATGCAGCTGGCGAAGTCGCGCCTGCGGCTGGATGTAAGGCTGAACCATAGCAATCGTTGCCGCCATGCCAAGGACGAATGCCAGGGAGAGGTGGAGGCCATCTTCTGTCGAGATCACCTGCGAGCACCAGCGATTCTCGCCGCGCGCGCGACCATGCCTTGGTCAACCACCGGCTGAGGCCAGCGCGTTGCAAGTCGCAGTGGCATGAGCACCAAACAATGGACAACGCAGCCTTCCCACTCCCTCCTGCCGTGTGGCGGTGACCAATCCAACGGCCAAGAGCTTCTGCGCCATCTCCATCCACACGGAGCGGCAGAAGGCCTTGGGGAAACGTGAAAGCCGGATACACGACGACGCGCGCGGCTTGGCAAAAACGGCAAGGCTTGCTCCCTCTTGTCGCCCTCGCTGCCTAAGCGGCCCTACATCAAGACCGTCCACCTGCCGCCATGCAGCGTATTTGAAGAATACCTCCTTGGCACCAGAGAGGAAGCCTCAGCTTTCAGCACTCCAACAAGTGATGCCTCTCGCGTGTGACCCCAGAAGGCATGGCACAATTCGCAGCGAAGCAATCTGCGGAAGGCACTGGTCAATGTCAGAGGTCCTTGCCACTTGGATTTGAGGAAAACGGCAAGTGATGCCTCCATCTCGCATGTAGCACCCGGAAAGTGCGGCTTTTGAATTCGCCAGCCAACAGTTTGCGGAAAGCACCTCACGTTGCCTCATCATGTGGACCTGGACAAAACTGGCTGCTTCAGGCAAGCCCTGCTTCAGGCAAGCCCGGTTTGGTGCCACCGAGGCTCGGTCGGATTTGGAGGCCTTCTCCATCTCACAGCGCTCCACCAGCATCTCCATGATGGCACGGGAGCGGAGCATCCCTGCTACTTCATCCCCACTGTCAAAAAAGCTGCTCACCTGAGTGCGCAAGCAATGCATCTAGACATGCAAGCAGGGCAACTGTCACCAGTTGCCACCTCAGCGAGGAAATGCCCATTCTTGGCGTTCCCAAATTACAGGCCAACTAGGCAATCTGCTAACTATGTTTGCGGCCGGGTTGCGGTTAGCTCAGCAGCTGCTCGTCCTTCACTCTCTGGTGACTTCATCTCCCTTAGCTGGCTCGGCAAGCGCAACTCTCTGGGAGTTGAAGAGAAAACGCTCGTGACATGAGATTCTGTCAGCCAAGAGACGCCTTGCCGTCTTGCAGCTGCAGCCAGACCTACGTAGTGGCTCGCGTGTGTTTGTGCGTTGTGGGCGATTGCACCCTCCCCCAGTTTGTTTCGACTGGAAAGCCACTCCAAGAAGCAACATTTATGCCTTCAAACAATCCCCACCCTCCCTATGTTTGTGTCATTTGACGAATGTGACGGGCATAACCAAATACTCCAGATGCTGGGACACCCTGCACCTTGGACATTGGAGCAAACATTCCTGGTAGTTAGACAGCAGGGAATCATGGGAAGGGAACTTGCGGAATTTCGGGGTGGGATTCTGGAATTGTAGCAATCCCTACATGTGGGACGGTAAAAAACTGAGACATGCGCGCACACACACACACACACACGCACGCAAAGCGCGCGGTTACTGAGCACGAGTGGGCCACCTCGCCTTGCCCTGGAATGCGACTGTCATGTGGGCCACTGCAGCAGCAAGGAGGTGCTCATCATTGACCTGTCGCTGAAACCAGCCTCTGCCCTCGATGCCTTGATGTTGGCCGTAACTGGCCGTGTCCACCATCGCTAGGCAGACTTGGGGGAAGAAAGCATGGTGTGCTAGGCCGCTGTGCCACGACATCATCTCAGCTTCCCTTGCAAATTGGAGATGGAAGGAGTTTTTTGCTCAGGAAGCTCCATGACATTCCAGTGAGACCCATGCCGTCCATTCATGAGCCATGGGCCCTGGCCTGCATAGGTTTCTCGAAAGCCCAAGCCGGATGTAGCTTCGTGATCCAGCTCCTCGTCCCCCTCTTTGCCTGGGCCGTGATGGTCTTGCTGGGTCTCCTCGGACGCAAGATAACAGTACAAAAACCTAGGAAGGCGCCCTCCGTTTGCGTGGTCAACTAAGGACCTTTGACAAGCGGTAAGAACAGGAACGCGTACACACACACAGGCCAGACTCCTGAGGGTGGAAGGGAACAAACTCAGCCACTTCCCTCTCGTTACTTTAGCAGGGCAAGGCAAACCGGGAGGTCAGAACATCGCCAATGCGCAGGTACGTCCAGGAAGCCTCCTTTCCGGATTCAGTGAAGGCGGGCCACTGCCCCCCTGCAAACATTGCACACACACACACACACTTGCAACCTCAAATTATACGGTCAATTGAGACAGAATTCCTGTTTTCTCATGCTTCAGGGCTCCCTATAATTCCCCTTAAAACATCACACCCACCAAGGGATACCCACCTTTCATACGCCACAAAGGTGATGTTTAAAACAACCAAAAAGGGAAATATAGGGACCCGTGTGCTTTGTCGGGGCTTTGTACAGAATGATCGACACTCTTTGACCTGGAGATGTATCCCTCCGATCTCTGGACCACTCCTCTGAGCACGCGTAGGCACGAGCAAGCGTGTCAAAGAACCACAAGCTTGGGGCCTGTTCTCCTAAGAATGCCCCGAGAAACATGTCGGGGGCTCCCATGTTCGGTCCGGGACTGCCTAAGCTCAATGCGTGCTATTGGGGCCTGTCTGGCGGGCACCTGCTTTGACCGTCTCTCAGAAACAAAAGCGCACATCAAGTTGCAGGCAACATCAACATAGACTCAGGCAAGCTTCAACACAATGCGCTGGCGCATATACAGGTACAGAAGCGCAAAGGGAATCACCGCGACATAGACTGCTGCGGTGCCGTAGCCGGCTTGGTAGACCTTCCAAGGCCGCCAAGAATCAAGCGCCCGTGAACCAAACCTAAATCACATCCACATGATTGAGGTCACTGCCCACTTGGCCACGCCCTCCGTTTCGGAGCAGAGCAAGAATGGCAGCTTCTGCAAGAACGCGAAGTCGCCCAGAGGCGAGCCACCTCATGGAAAAGTTGCAAACTATGCCAGCTAGCTGACACAGAGAACGCCTTCAAGCATTCCCTGGCCCACGTTGTATCTTGCCCGTCCTTTGTCGACCAGCTGACAGCGCAGAAGGGCCGCTGATTCGCGGGCGCCGCCGATGAAAAACATAGTCAAAACCTTGAAGGTCATACCGGCACCTCAGAGTCCACCCAAACCTCCGCGCTGTGAGTGGAAAGGCGTCAGCGCAACAGTTTCCTCATTGCATAAATCAGAATCTGACTCTTCACAGCTCCCAGTCCGCACTTGCCAGGCCACCTGAGGGCTTGAGGAGCTCCAGCAGGCCGCATGCCAGAAGCATCAACAGGGGCGCGATGGGGGATGCCAACGCAAACACCAATCGCACTTTGTCACCATCCCAAAGGCATTGAAGCCTAAAGGCGTCCTGAGGGCTGCGCACTGTTAACCCAGTCGACTCTGACCAACCCAAGAGAGCAACCAACCAACGGCATACGGGTTCTTCGCACGAAAATGAACTGACGGCACTCTGTTCCGTCCTGCACCTGTGCCAAGTTCAGCTGCAACACATCCACATAGGTCCGTTCCCAGAAGAAGTCGCGGGAAGCGCCTGATGAGGAAACAGGAATGTTGGGGCCGGGCGCTTGAAGCTTTTGAAGGCTCACTTTTCATCACGTTGCCGCTGTGATGTCGCACGCTGCGCACGGGAAGCGTGTTCGAGGTTGGGCGAAGCACGGGAGTAGTTCCATGGAGACATCTCACGAGAGAGCGACTGCAAAAACACTGCCAGCAGCCGC
The DNA here is from genome assembly GCA_963377175.1 of Effrenium voratum. Lineage (NCBI taxonomy): Eukaryota > Dinophyceae > Suessiales > Symbiodiniaceae > Effrenium > Effrenium voratum. The sequence goes on from CAUJNA010003638.1 coordinate 638,541, forward strand.
CATTAACCTGAGCCATGCTAAACATCTGCGATAACAAGTTGCGTTTGCCAGCGCTTACGGCTTACACGCGACCAACTTACGCGCGGAAGCGTTTCATGGCAGAGCTTGCGCGAGGCTGGCGCAAGCACGGTAGCAATATGTTTGCACGCCGCCACAGCGATAGCTTGCGCGAGGCCTTTCTGGCGCAAACGTAGCGCTCAAAGCGACGCATATTGCAACCTAGTACGCGAAGTACACTTTGCACACCTCCAACATTGTCAGCACTGCAATACAAAACATTGGGTTTCGAGCATGCTCCGCCTCAAAAGTGGCGCCTGAGCGCACGTTACGCAAGGATCTTACGCCTTTAACAAATACCGAAATGAGGCTGGCTGGCTGAAGGTCGAACACGAGTTTTCAGGCCTTGGCTAGTGGATGGATCTGGCGCGAGCGCTGCCAGAACTCCATACAGCTGAGCTACTTGAAGAAGCACCACCGCCTGAAGCGCGGCAACTACGAGAAAGTGATCCAAGTCAGCCCCGCCTGCCGAGCAGCAAGCTCCTTCAGAACGTGCCACCTCACGTCGGCCTTTCCAAAGTATTCATCCGTGAGCTGTGTTTGCCTCTTGAATGTTGGACCTTGTTTTCTGTGCCCCCCCGACAAACAATCAACACAAAGGTCTGGCAAGGAGCTCGGATGACTTGAGTATTTGCTTTAGTTTTGCCAATGCTTAGTTCAGTATTGCCAGCACTTCCTGGTGGATCACCACTACTTAGCTTAGTATTGCCCAATCTAAATTTGCAATTGCCAGGACTTCCTTTTAGATTCCCGGAGGTTACTTTATATTGACTAATCGAGATTAGTATTGCCAAGACACACTCTCGGATTCCCGGAAGTTTCTTTTGCACTACATTTTGTTGACAGATTTGCCCCAAGAAGACCCCAAACAGTCAATAACACTAAACAGGATCACTGGTTCTTTGTGCGACCGTTTGGGCAGAGCTTTAATAAAGAGGCTGTCTTAAATTTTATGGTTTCGGGAAGGCTTGCAAAATGAATTTCCTGCCTCTGAGGCCTTTGCTCCTTGAGCTGGGAAGCGCTTTCAGCAACCCCGCCAAAAAAGTTGCACCTTGAGCTGGGAAGCGCTTTCAGCAACCCCGCCAAAAAAGTTGATAGCGCAGCCACCCCCCAAAACAGTCACATTAGACAGAATCAGGCCTCTTGCCCCGTGTCACTGCTTGCCCCTAACCCTTGCGCAAAGAAGATATTTTAACTGTGATGACGTGTGCGCTGCTTCAACAAGGAATTTCCTAAGACTTGTTTGCCTGGGTGTGTTTTCCTGCAACGGTACCGAAACCATGGCTTTTCCGGCCTGTTTCCAGCGCTCGGTCACCACGCCGCGCGATAGCCACGCCACGCCAGCCAGGCCCAGGCTGATGGCGGCCCCACATCCGGCAATTTTCCAGAGACGCAACTTGTCCTCTTGGGACGCTTCCTGACACTTCTCACACTTGCCCTCGGTGGCATAATGCCCAGCGGTGCAGGCAGCGCACAAGACCCCAGTCCGTCCTCAAGCCGAAAGGCGAGGGCTTGAAGAACTTGCGGTTTTGACTCTGGGCCCTGCGAACTTGGCCACACTACCGAAACTTGCCTTCACGGATCTCATCGATGCTGTTGGGGGCAAAGGACCGTTCCCATTTTAGAATACCTTTGCCCTGGAGACGTGAACTGTTTCTCCTCACTCTGTTCTCAGTCACATTGCGGTCATCTGCGCACTCACCCACTCAAACTTTTGGCGAGATGAAGTGCGGCGTGGGGTGGGGTGGGTGACTAGCTGATAGCTACGGGGTTCTAATTTCTAATGCAGAGGAGAAAGTGCCAGATCGACGCCTGCCTGGGTGCTAGGGGGGCACGCAGTCTGGGGTGCTGGTGCGTGCTGTGTGGGGTGGTGACGATGCTGGCGCATTTTTGCCAGATTGACGGGATGCGACGGGGTTTGGGGTGCGGATGCAAGGGGGCATTCAGCAGTCTTGGGGAGCCGATGTCGCAAAACAGGGGTTCCAGCCTCGAGCTGGCTCTCTGCTGGCTTTGTTTTTGTTGCCTCCTTTTGCCGGAAAAACTCGATGTGTTTTTCCACGAAAACGCGGGAAAACAACATTTTGTTCGGACAAATCCTAGGGAGCGAAGGGGAAATGCAAGGAAGTGCAGGGAAATGAGGGGAAAGCAAGGGGACATGAAAGGGAACCCAAGAGGAACTGAAAGGGACATGAAGGGGAAAGAGCTAAAAACCGGGGGCGTGAGGGAATGAAAGGCCAACAAAGGACAAGGAAACCACGAAGGGAGATGCCGGGACATGACCGGCCATGAAAGCCAGGGACATACCATTGTGAAGCGGACACACCGAGAAAATGGAACGGGACATGACGAGGATGGCAAATGACGAGACATGGAAAGGACTAAAAGGGGACGTCAAGGGGAAAGCCAGTAGAGCCGTAGAACCCCACCGACGCAAATCGCATGGACGACCGCCGAAATCAATCTCCGAAAGCAATTCCCAAAGACTTATCATCCTGAAATTTGACGTTTACAGCCAATCTGCCGAAAATTCGACTGAACCCGTGGCCTTCTGAACACATGGGCTTCGCCGGGTCCAGCGGCAGTTCCGCTCCGCCAGGGCAGGCCGCCTCATTGAGGCACTGAAGTGCCCTGCCCTCTCCGGTCAAGTTCAGCTCGGCGAGTTCCAGCTTCTCCGGGCCGATGGGCGCCATCCAACCTCGGATAGTGTTTCGAGGCAGGCGCCAGTTCTCTTCAAGGCATCTTGGCCTGTTTGCCATTTGCACGCTGAGGGAATTTGCTGACTACATAGAAATCCTGAGACACCTCAATTCCTTTGGGCGGCTGTGATGGCCCTAGGTAGACCTGGATTGAAATGCCCCTTGCAGTCAGGCCTCCCTTTCGCATCTGCAGCGCGTTGTTGGTGCAGGTCCAAACTGCTGGACACGGCATGCACTTGGCAGCTGCCCCCTGCTGGAACTGGAATTCTGTCACAGGGCACTTGTAGCACCCGTAAGAGACCCAGCCCGCGCCAGCACTGGTGTCGACGCCAGATCCGGCACGGCAGTGAGGCCGCGGCAAGACCAGGTCAGTGCGATTCTGGTACCTCGGCGGGCTTTGTTCAAATCCATCTGGGAGGGCAAAGCTTTTGTCTTCTTTTTCTCCAAGAGGGCAAAGATGAAAACCTGAAGAGGAGAAAGCCTTCAATCAACTCAAAAGGCTACCTAAAATCTCCGAGACACTCGGCTTGGACCTTCAAGCTGCAGCCTACGACTTCTCCACAGTTTGCGGACTTCACATCCATTGCCCCTTTCCACACCTTCACCTCCAGGGCCCGCTCAGACGGTCCAGCTGTCAGCTCCTGCGCCGCCAGGAGGCCCCACACCTCCACCGCTGGAGCATCGGCCTTTGACACAACGAGGGTGTGGAATGCGGCGCCTCCTTTGACATGCATTGCGGAGCCGTGTGGCGCCGATACATCCGCCGCCTCCACGTGGCCGTCGGCCGCAACGCCGCCGGAGTCGAAGAGGCAGCCGCCCTTGCGGCTCGCACTGCAGTTGCGGCATTGGAGGCGCCCTGCAGAGCCCTGCCGGAGGGTGTGGTTGACGTAGGCGCCACCGCCTTTCAGGCACTGCCTCCGCCTCCGCCTTTTCCAGTGCTTCGCACCCCCCCCCCGGCACCCCCTTCGCGCCTGCTGTTGATTCGCACCTCTCGAAGAGCATTGCGCCGCTGGTGGAAAGCTTCTCCGCGCGCAGTCCGCCTTGTGCATGCGACACATGGGGGCTGCAAGCTGTTTCCAAGGCGTTTCCTTCCAATACAACAAAGCCTTCAGGGTTGACAGAAATAATTGGCACAGACAAAGCAGGCCTGGACCTTCTGTGCAAACTGAGCTGCCGCCTCCGTCGTGTTGCGCAGTGCACACCAGGAAGGCCATCTCGCCTCCAGCTTGGACCAGATCACCCACATCAAGGCCTGCGCCACGGGCTGCTGAGCCCTTTTCTCCGCCCCGACCCGCCCTGTCCTCCGCCACTCGCAGCATGACACTGGGTGAAGGACATCACGCCGGCCCTGACGAGCGCGACATCCGACCAGGCGACCCTCACACTGCGCCAAGTTGGCGCCAAGGCCCCACGCCTCTGGCGCAGGCTGCCCAACGCCGCGCACCCTCCGCATCCCTTCGACTGGCAATGCTGCAGCTCCAAACGCCCCTCCTGCCAAGGACCACTCGCATGGCAGAATGCACAAGGCCCCAAACACAACACAGCCTGGTGCTCAGCAGCCGGTCCTCCATGGACAAGGAGCTGGCTTTCAGGCAGCCTCCCTTGCCATCCTTTGCATCATTGTAGCAGCCCTCCACCCACAAAAAGCCGGAGACTGTAAGGCCATCTGTCACTTGGAGGCAAGCCTGCGACATCCGCCGAGCTGCGCGCGAGCACCCCGCGCTGTGAACGCAAATGGGCCACAGAGAATTGCTTCTTTCAGTGAAGAGGAAGCTACCGAAAGGATGAAATGGAGTCAAACTGCGTTGAGCTGGTTGAAGAGACAAACCGATCACGTGAACTTGGCATGGCAAACGAGAGCGTCAGCCACAAGAGAACGGTGTGGTTAGTTTCGATTTGTTTCCGCTTGCTTTGCGGATTGGAGCATCAGGAAAACAGAAACACTTGAAATAGGGAAGCTCAACGATGGACCAACCAAACGGATGGGCAAGAAGCGAGCTGAACCACATGACTCATGACACATCAGAACATGTTCCGACATATGTTCATCCGAAGACACACTGGCAAGGCAACAGCCACAAGCTAGCGCCAGCTCTTGGGGGATCCATCAACTTTCTTGGGCCTCCCTGGAATTCTTACACTTCTCAAACCTGGAGCCAGTCTGGTTGCTTCTGGCAGGTCATAAAGCGGATTGGGCAACATTAACATCATTATCATTGGAGGAACCCATCCGGTGGCAAAGCGACGCCGGCTGTGGATCCGTGTCAACATCGCCTCCTGGAAAGGTGCAAGTGTGTGAGGGCCCCGGAAGACGGCGGTGCCCCGCACTGTGAGGTTCCCCTGAACGATCAACGGCCCGTCCAACCGGACCTGGCAGCGGCAGCCAGCAGCCCGGCTTCATGCTTTCATTGAATTAGGTAAATCAAGGACAAAGGTTGTTGCCCATCCTTTTTGGGGACTCTCATGCTTGTAATTCGATGCGAAAGGCTTTCGCACCACTGCCTGGAGCTGAAAGGATCCTGTTGAGATGGCTGATGAATGATGCGAAGGCTTTCGCACCACGCGGCTAACTGAAGCAAACATAAATTCAGGGCAACCCAGCGTGGCACAGGTCATGCCATCTTCCGTCACTGAGAAAGGAGTTGCTGGCCATGCCACAAATGTCGAATCTGGGCTCCACGGGCCCAAGCACGATGTCCTGCCTGGACTTTTGTCCCAGCAGCAATGGCGCAGTCCTGCAGCCGGAGGCCTTCTTTGGGCACTTGGTATGAGCCCGTCTGCAGCTGGTCGCAACTGGTGGGGAACCGCTGGACTTCCCCGCGCCCCCAAGCCTCGCGGCACGATTCGAGGACAAACACCGAGCCGCAGAAGAATGTGTCGAAGGAGACTGAACTCGCATGCATCACTCCGAAATATCGAGTGCAATGGCCATCCAGTTGCCCCATCCTGTTCTTTTAAAGAACATCACGGAACAAAAGCCGCAGTCTGGGGATGCTTTATATCGACACGTCAGACGTTAAAGCCATGCTAAAGAACCACACCCCCTCATCCCAAGGATGAGAATGAGCCCCGCCTGATGAACTCGTTCTGCCGTGGTCAGCGCCAGAACAGCTGCCCAGGCAAGCTGCCGAAGCATTGGTGATATGGACCTATACGGAATGGATTTCACATCCTGGATATTTTGATGCTCAGCTGTAGCGGCCCATTTTGAGACAAACCTAGCCTGGTTCCCAGATATGTCCAAGTAAGCGAACCACGTAGCTGCATAACTTGGCAAACATACGGCATTGCCTTGTTACCTTGCTACCTACTTGCAATGGGGAATCTTCGGCCAGCTCACTCGCAATGTCATTGCATGTCATTGCTCGTCTTGAAAAACAACCCAAAGCCCGCCGGAGCCGGAGCTGGCCTCTGGATCGGATCCCCTACACAACCAGTTTGTTTCCACCCCCACCCCTGCCAAACACAAACCTCGATCGAAGCCTCCTCGCGAGTTTTCGGGACAGTGGGATAGTAGCATGATGATCCTTTAGTCTTGCCTACTTTTGAAAACATGAATTTCTGGTTCTTGATTGAGATTGATATTCTGTTGAACTGTTTGAATGATAACAAACGATAAAATATATCTCAACTTTCTCTTCTAGCGTCTGGCCTTCATGAACATATCCCGTGTGGCTTTTCAAACCTACACGTCTTGGTCCTGGGCATTATCCTTGGAACCGGGAAATCATATCAGCCGTGATTGCCGCAGAGCTGATCTGCTTTTCCAATCAAGTCGACCATCCCACAAGCTCTGTGAAACTACCCCGGAGTGCCCTTGATCAACTGTGTGCTGCACCGGCTCTTCAGAATCTTCAGTTGCAAATCCTGCATCCTACGGCCAGGCCCAAGCAAATATTGGGCGCCAATATCTTTCGGACTTGGCTGTCCCAATGCTTGTGCCAAGAATATCTGTACACTGCCCTCGCCTCTCAGTTCTTCGATTGGCGTCTGGATCCTTTTTTGGCCTCCTGGTTGGCTGAACCCGAAGCACCTCTTTGACTCAGAGCAATCAGGGCTACCGGTACGGGAGCCAGATATTTTAACTCAAACTCTGTGAGGCTTGACCTTCAACCGCTTGGTTATGATCCCCCGTGTTGAGGGAGCACTTGTGCTGAGGGAAATTGGCTTCGCGAGCCGTCCATGCCATTTGGATCACGAGAAAGACGATCATGGCCACTATACATTTCCACTGGCCAGAGGTCTGTCACCTCCAAGCACCGGGCAAAAACCAGAACTCCCTTTCTCCCAACCGAAGCCAAATCTGCCAGTGGAATATGTCCAAAGCGGCAACTGACTAATCCTTTTCGTTTACCCTGGTAGAGAAAGTTTTCCCTTTGGGAGCATTTTGAGGGAACCCACCAAACAACAAAATATGTCTGTCCATGTCTTGCGGAAACTTCCCATAGACCTCATTGCACAGAAAAGGCTCGGCCTCGCCGGACCGGTTGGTGCTGACCTTGCCACGTGGAGCCAACAGTTCACAGGCTCGACCAAACCGCGGTTGGAATCGAGAAAATCTTACAGGATGGATGGCCAGTCAAACAGGAAAGTCATGGAACGCGACACGATTCCATGTGCCTAGCGACCAAACCTGGAAGCAAAGCAGTATTTGCAACGTTGTGGGGCTGTCCTGGCTTCGCCTTAGGGTTTGGGGTGGTCAATCAGCCGGTGAATAAGCAAAGGCGTCCTCCATGAAGAGCATGCGCCAGAACGTTGCTGCCAACAAAAGTATATGATGAGTGAGTAGTCGCTGGCGTATGTTACTACAAATGTTGTGTTGTACTTCAGGTGCTTGAATCTCGGATCTCTGAGTAGCCGACTGTTTCCATCTCCGGCTCTTTTCGCTCTTCATCGCCAAACTGCAGGGGATGCAGTTTGCATGGCTTTCGTGGTGTGGCCACATGGCAACCCACGCTTTGCGCATGCTCGGAACGCCGCACGGCTTACCAAACCGGCCACTTGCCTCGTCGATCTCTCTCTGTCCTGCGCCCGGAGAGCCCGGAGAGCCTGGAGAGCCCGGAGAGCCTGGAGAGGCCGGAGAGCCGGGCGCTTCTGCGTCTGCCTCATTGGGATCCTCAGGATCCTCAGGATCCTCAGGATCCTCATCCTCAGCATCCCACAGCTCCTGGCCGAATGATCAAACACTGCGCTGGAGAAGGGAAACCCATGTAAAAGCGGATGACCAACACCCAATGGCCCCGTCCTCATCCGCCTCCATGTCTTCCTCTTCCTCGCCCTCATCGTTCTTGTCCTCTGGGTTTTCCAGGTTCTCGACGTCCGGCTCCACCACCTGATCCTCTTCACGTGCCTCCTCTTCCCCGGCCTCCTGGGCCTCGGGTTCATCTTCTGCTTCCTCTGAGTTGGACTCCACCGCCTGACTCCTTGGCCGGCGCCGAGCGAGCGAGCGAGCCCGCACCGCGCAACGCACGCCACGCACGCCACGCCACGCCCCGCGCCCGACGCAACCTGCGCCGCGCCTGTCTAGGAGCAGCTTGTTGAGGTCCTGCTTCTGAGAGGCTGAAGCGAAAATGCCTCGAGTTGGCCACATTGGCATGTTTGCTGCCACTGGCTGAACAAGTTGAATGCGAATGCTCTGTTCCTGCAAACCTGCTGGGGGCGATTCTTATTGCCGAGCTTTCTGTATAGCCTCACACGTTGTTCAGCCGACCTGGTTCAATCAAGCAGCAGGACCGCACTGCAAAACTGCAAGTCAGGGAAACATCATATCCAGATCCTTGTGGGCGCCCAGTCGCCTGGTGCTCCTGAGCCTAGGCGCGCGGCACATCCATGGCTCGGTGATCTCGTAGGGGATCGGGCACCTTGTGCTCCAAAATCATTTGCCTAGGGCCTGCGTGGATGTAGATACTGTAGCTACAGCGTCCGCTCACAAGCCTGGCCCGACAGACATCGTAGGCGATGCGTCCAATTCTTACATTGGTTTGCAATAGCATTCCACAACATAATCCTTTCTCGCCTCCGCTTCTTTTGGATACACTGGAAAGCCTACTCAAAGACCACTTCCTCATTTTGATGGAAAACAACGCCCTGGCTCTGAATTTCAACAGGGAACCACCTCCATAGTGGTGGGCGTTCTCCATTCTTTCATGATGTCCACCAAAAACTCTATCAACATTTGCCTTGCTCAAGGGCCGGGAAGGCTGAAGGCTGCTGACCTAGCTATGCTCTCAGAACAGTTTTTTATGCTTTGTTTAGCTCTAGGCCAACTCAGCCACTTCACTTAGCACCCTCCTCTCCAATTGTGTGGAAACGCGTGAACATGCATCCACCATACACCTTGGAAACCAGCTCACGAATTTGGCACCGACTCACTCGCCCAGACAACACGCCACTTCAAACAGATCCTGCTGATACTGGCCAGTGCGGAGCGCGATTCGTTTAAAATTTAAACAGCGCCCCCTGGCATCACAAAACTACAGTGGGCATCAGCCCCCCCCCCCCCTCCCTGAGGCGTCCGCGGCATCCGCTCCGGCAGCGGCGGCGCCGAGACAGTGGGCGACCCAGACTTCAGAACTGCGGGCCGGTCCGGCCGGCCGACCGCGGCCCGTGGGGAGGCATGTGCAGCACACACAAAGATGAGGCACATGATGCTGATGATGATAATGATGACGATGATGATGATGATGACGACAGTTATGCTGCTAATAACAATGATGATGATGATGAAGATGAATATTTGCGGGCATATGCATAGATAAATGATATACATATGTATATATATATATACATATTATGAATAAATATATACGCATTCATATGCATACGCACACTCTTCTCATGTAGACATATGTAGACATACAAGTGCAACGGGGTTATACGGTATCACATAAAGCACAAATATGCACCTATGGATGTACAAGACAGTTGCATAGTTGCAGCAAGGTGTCACACGCTGCCAATGTATCTGCGCTGATCTGCGCCGATCTGCTCATAAACACCGATGTGCACACAGAGGTGCTGTCAAGAGGGGCTTCAGGGAAGGGATCCTTTGCACAATGAACGTGGGCCCTCTGCGCAGGCTGCGAGTTCAAGACGCCGAGGAATTCTGAGGGCGGGCGTCAGTTCAAGGCTGGATTCCAGGACGCCTTTGGGTCAGGCTTGGATTTGAGTCCAAATCATTGCGCTCAATCGTTTGAGCTTGGAGGTTTCGAATTCATGTTTGGCTTTAGGTGTAAGTTTGGGTCAGGGTGGAAGGGGTCAGTTTGGATGTGCTCGGTTCAAGGGGCTGCCTCTAGGCCTGGCCAGGCTTTCAGGTTTGGGCTTCGGATGGTTTAAGGACTGGTTGATGGCTTAGGCTTCTTGTAGGTTCTGGGCTTAGGACTGAGCCTAGACTTGCAGACTTTTCCGGCGCTTAAAGCAATTGAATGTCTAACTCACCATAACCAAAGGAAGTCCAGAAGGAACTTCCGAACTAATTGAGCTGTGCTTCTCTGACGAACATGTTTGCACGCGAAAAAATAACTTAAACCAAAGTCAACGAGCGGAAACTGTGGACCTGTGTGTGAACTCAGCTCCTCGGCATGTCCGCACACCACCTCTTGGAGCGGGCTCCGAACGGTCTTGGAATGGTCTTGGCCCCCATTGGCACGGCCGTGCGCACTGTTTCGCAACTCCTCAAAAACTCCTGCACAACCCTTTGCGACTTTCGTGGTCGTCTGCGCGGTTTGGAGAGAGGGGGAGGGAGAAAGGGAGAGCACGAGAAAGAGAGGAAGAGAGACAGAGAACCAGGAAAGGAAAAGGGAAAGGGAAAAAGAATGGGAAAAAGAAAGCGAAGAGGGAGAGAGGAGAGAGAGAAAAAGAAAGCGAAGAGGGAGAGAGGAGAGAGAGAAAAAGAGAGAGAGAGAGAGACAGAGAAAGAAAGAAAGAAAGAAAGAAAGAAAGAAAGAAAGAAAGAAAGAAAGAAAAAAGACAGAAAGAAGAAAATAAAGAAAGAAAGAAAGAAAGAAAGAAAGAAAGAAAGAAAGAAAGAAAGAAAGAAAGAAAGACAGAAAGAAAGAAAGAAAGAGAGAGAGAGAGAGATAGAGAGAGAGAGAGAGCGAGAGAGAGCTAGAGAGACAGAGGCAAACATATTGAAAAAAGATAAAGATACACAAACAAATGCAAAGAAACAAGAAGACACCACAGAGAGTCCGCCCGTCCGGCTCCGCCCGCCGGCCACGACGGCATGTAAGCAACCGCAACGGTTTTGCTGCAACGAGGGTGTTTATACATGCGCACTGCCTCGATAGAATTGAGGTGGTATATATATATATATATTTTAATCTTTCGTATGTTTCCCATTCGATAGTGGCACCAAGATGTGGAAGGCGTAGGTCACATTACCAATGGCAAGTTCAAAAGCGGCAGTTCCTGTAAGGTTGCTCCGGCTGTCAGTTGTGCTGAACTGCTCAGGCGACAGGCCAAAGCAGTTTGAAAGCGGGAACCTGGTCCCAATTTACCTGCCTGGCGGTGTATACGACCCGTCTGAAACCCGCTGTTCAACGTTTGGCTAAAATTAAACATAAACCAACCATGTGACTTATTTGTATGTTCATTAAACAAAAACAGTTCAAAGGCGCATGACCCGACAAAACAACCACATAGGGTCCCAAGTGGCTTAGACCGCTTGCAGAAAGTTAAGTTTTGCTGAGAAAAATGCTGGAAGCATAAAAAACCACAAAGGTGAGCTGAGTCCGGCAATCTTACCTGCGCACAGGCTATGTCAACACGTCCGGACCTATTGACCCACGGTTCCCCGGCAACGCGCTGAGCGGCAGACCCTCGGACACAGCCCGCGGGAGGGGAATGACAATTGCCTGCGCTGGCGCCGTTCGGCCTCTTGCACAGCCTTCAACTCCAGGGCCCCCAACCCAAAACCAGGCGCTTGCTGAATAGAAATTCACCGGAAACCCAAAAACGGGGTGTGCCCCGTAGGGGTTGCGCTAGTGGTGTGGGGATAGGTATTGTTTTTGTAAAAGCTGAAGTGGAACCCATTTATTTGGAGCCAAGCTGAGCCAAAAGAACGTGAATGGTGGCTGCGTGCCATCGAGCTCCATGTCGCCTTGTTGTTCTCTTTCACCTCGTACTTCCCCGGAACTGGGAACTTCGCCTGCGCGCATGTGACTGGCTCCGGAACTGGAGCTGACAACCCAAATCTTCCGACTCGCTGCAGAACTTAGGGGAGGCAACATATTGAGTTTCAACCAGGGTTTTCACAGGAACCTGATAAACTGACCCGCCCTTTTCGAGCCCCTGGGTCTGGTTCCCACAAAGGACAAAAGTTCGCCCTTCTTGAAATCAAGTGGTACGTGAGGATTGCTTGGAACAGGGCCGAAAACAAGCTTCCTCTGATTTCCTGTTGCGGTCCCTGTGGAGGAGGGCTCTTCACCCCCAAACTCTGTTGCTTTCAAACCTTGTCGATCTGGAAGGGCCAGTGGATCCTTCCAAACCCTGAAGCCCGGAACTTGTTTAAGACAGGGTCAGAAGCTAGCACGAAATCAGCGTCTGTGAAACAAGAACGGCATCCACAGCATTTTTCTACCCTACAACAAAAAGAGGCAACGAAGCCAACAAAAGAACACAAGCCCTCGGCAAACTGCGCACTGAGTGAAACCCTTCGTCCTCGGGGTATCGAACCTCAAAGTCCTCCGGTGTGTAGCACACCTGGTTGGAACTCAACTCAACAGCGCATGTCGCCGAGGCCCTTGCAAAGAGTTCTTTGATCATTCGTAGGCTCTTCCAGCTGGGTTCATTAAAGTGACTCTCAAAATTACCCTGTAAATAGTCGCTTAAAGGAAAATTTCCCCAGCAATTTGGGACACTCCTCAAAATGCACACTTTAAGGGACTCGGCACGATCTAGCACACAACTCGGCGCACGACCCTAGTGTCGCATTGCAGCAACTGGGCACTCCACTCGCCCATAGGGAAACTTATTCTCCTCCTGCACCACCGTCAGCAGCTGAACAAATGCATGACCTGGGCGACCAAAAGCCAAGACAAATGCACCTGAACCCATGCTACAAACTGGAACCCTTCTGGCCTCTAGAGCTAGAGGTGCACAGAAAATAACCACCATTCTCTTGGGGACCACTCCCCAAAACCACTGTGCTGGCACGCGCTCGAGGCTTGCGGGGGTTCAATGCCCTACTGGGCACCAGGCTCCAGAGGTATCTTGTATGATCAGTGGCAACTGCGACCACGTGATAGGCCAAGGCCTGGCAGAAGTCTGCCAATTCTTGGGCGACTAGGGGCCCGACGCACGGCCACAAGCACACATCATGTGCACACACAAACACAAACACACGCGATGCCTACAGAATTGCGGCGCGCCCACAAACACACGCACGCCTACACATCCACACGCAATTTGCATATCTACACGCTACGCGTGTGATCTGAAACGTTGCAAGTTCAGCCGCCCAGGCCGGAATGAGAGTGAAACCAGCCCATGGACAACACCCACACGATAGCCAACATATGGCCATGGGTCAAAAGCCGGTACCCCCTGTGAACATCCCAATCCCCACTAAAACAAACTAAAATGGGTGGCGCACCTGCCCCACAATGGTACCATTGGTTTTGACCCACAGCCATATTCTGGGCTCCTTGTGACTCCTCCGAGTCGTGGCTATGCCGATAGACGCGGCCGTCCAGGGTGCCACTGCCTTAGGCCCTCGCCTTCTCAAAGTCCGGCACGCGGTGAAAGAGCTTGCGGGCAGCATCCATGTTCAACCAGGCCATGTCCATCTTCTGGCCTCAGTAGTTTGAATGTCCAATCACGTAGTCAAAGAAGGTGCTTGTGGACCATGACATCAAAGCTCCAGGTGGATTTTGTGGCATGCCCCCTCTGAAAGAACGAACTCATCTGTGAACATGTGCCTTAGCCCAGGCTTCCAAGTCTCCCATGGCAAAACAATGCTTTCATTGCTCACTGTTGCACCCAAAAGGCTCACCGGGAAATGAGAGGTCAAGCTTGTGCATGGGAAATGTTACCAGGATTGAACCAAAAAGGTTGGAAGTGAGATTCAATTCCTTGCATATTTGACATGTAAAATGCGATGGCATGAACCTAGCTGGCCCCGGTGCGTTCGCTGCTGTGGGCTTTGGTCTTGTTGGAAAGGATAACTAAGGTCGTGGTCCCTGCATCAGAAATAGGTCGCCGACCTTCGGCTAAGAAGCGAACCTCACGGCGACGCAGGCGAGGTGATCGGAACACGACAAAGTCCATGAATCCAAGGGCCCTTCATCCTTTAATGAGGCAACCCAGAAACACACAGATGCCCAGTGGCCATGAGAAAAAAGGGGCATCCTTTTTTGGCTGGTTGAGTTGAAAGGGGAGCTCTTGCAAGATAAAGGAAGAGAGGGCGCCACTGGACAACTGGAAAAAAACCACTTTTGCAGGGTCATTTGAACCCTGCCGCGCGCCGAAACGTGCATGGCGCGGAACATACCGCCAATCGCGGACCTTTCACAGCTCGGTCGCCCGCATCTAATGCTGGCCGAAGGCTTGAGCAGGCTTAGTGCCCTCTGGTCAAAATCTACAGGGCCCAACAAAACAGAAAACAGGCAGCTCATACAAATGCCCGGCGGGGGGGCGGGGACATCATGCACTTTGCATAAAGGCCCCACGCAGCACCATTGCCAAATTTTGAGCAAACCTTCCCTGCAGGAAGGGAGAACTCGAATCAACAACCGACAAGAAAACAAACATGGATATTACATATAGAAGCATTCTTGGCGGTGCGTCCTTCCCTCAGGTCTCGTGCCTGAACCGGGCATTGCAGTGGCCTCTGTTGGTTGCAAGTCAGACGTATCAACATGCAAGTTCTTTTGCTGGCCCCCGAGAAAAAACAAGATATCAACGATTCAAGTCTATGCCTTGCTCTTCAACTGTCGCATGTACCTGGGCACCGGTGCCCCTCCAGTTGCTCCCGTGGTTCCAGTCGCCGCAGACTTTGCCTTTGGCGCCGCCTTTGGGGCTGTCTTCGGAGCACCTGGAGCCGGCGCCGCTTTGTAGGCACTTGAAGACACCTGCGGCCGGTGCACTCCTGTCTTCGTGCCGGGCGCCGGCGTGAAGGACCCTGCCTCACAGTTTGGCCGGGCGACATGACCGAACGCCTACCGACCTACGTGCCTATCTCGGTCGACAGCGGCCGTCGGTTGTCTTCGGCTAGACCCCCCCGCCTCCCAGCCTCCCGGCCACCCAGCCTCCTTGCCCCCGGCACCCCAGCCTGCAGCAACGGTGCCTCGTAGCCGTCACGGCGGCTGTCACGGAACTTCTGCGAGGCAGCGGCGGCAGAGTTGGCCGGCGCCTTGAAGTTGCCAGTGGTGCCCTCAGCCGTGCGCCGGCGGATGCCGGTGCCCTGGCAGGTGTGCAAGAAACCCTGCCCAAACGCACTGCTACACCCCCGGACACACTGCTACAACCCCACCCCTCTTGCCAACACACCAAACATACCACAGCCCACAGGACATAGGCCACACACACACACACCACATTGCCATCCGTATCCTGCCTCCCAGGCGGGTAGCGGCTCACCCCTCATGATCTTCTGGACGCGGCGCACCTTGCCGGTGGTGAGGTTGGTCTGGGTCCCGCACTTGTCGCTTTCAAAGTGGACCTCGAAGTCGTAGCGCCCCAGCCGGTATTTCATGGGCAGGTCGGTGTTGCCATAGTAAGGCTCGTTGCCCGGCATCCAGGCACTCCAGCCCTTCTCCAGTTCGATCATCCACCGGTAGTCTCCCTCATACTCCTTGGTGCACTTGGCGCTGGTGGCCAGGAAGTAGCAGGTCGGTAAGTTGTCCTCGTGGGCGCGACATGTCCCACAGGGTCCACCATGATTCGTTGCATGGGGGCCCAGCCGTTAAACATCTTGCACGGGCAGGTTAACATATGCGCCAGCATGTACAACACAGGCAGCCATGCATCCCGTCGGCCATTGCGCAATTAGCAGTGCATTTGCAAATTCCCATAGTCAGACGGTCTCACGTCGCCCCTAAATCCTGAAACCTCAAACAACATGCTCCACAGCCGGGCGATGCCGGCCTTCTTGGGAGCTGCAGGCGCCACTTCAACCGGGGCGACCTCAACCGACTGGGGAACCTCGGCCGGAGCCTCGGCCTCTGCCTCCGGCTGGGGGCTCTCAGCTTCCTCGACCTGTGCCACCTCTGCCACGAAACCCTCAGCTGCCATGGCTCGAGTGAGGTGTGGACAGTTGATTTCCTGCGGTTCAAAGAGAGCCTGGGCTTCCGCACGTGATAAGGCTGGCATCGAGTCACTCAGGCCTGCCTAGGATGCCTCTAGGAACCTGCATCTGACATTCAATGCACGTTGGTCACAATATCATTGCACCTGGAGCCCACATCAATCGACCCCGGGCGGTTCACAGCTCGGTCGCCCGCATCTAATGCTGGCCGAAGGACATCGGAACGCCTGAGCAGGCTTTGGTAAGCCTCAGCAGGCTTAGTGCCCTCTGTTCAAAATCTACAGGGCCCAACAAAACAGAAAACAGGCAGCTCATACAAATGCCCGGCGGGGGGGCGGGGACATCATGCACTTTGCATAAAGGCCCCACACAGCACCATTGCCAAATTTTGAGCAAACCTTCCCTGCAGGAAGGGAGAACTCGAATCAACAACCGACAAGAAAACAAACATGGATATTACATATAGAAGCATTCTTGGCGGTGCGTCCTTCCCTCAGGTCTCGTGCCTGAACCGGGCATTGCAGTGGCCTCTGTTGGTTGCAAGTCAGACGTATCAACATGCAAGTTCTTTTGCTGGCCCCCGAGAAAAAACAAGATATCAACGATTCAAGTCTATGCCTTGCTCTTCAACTGTCGCATGTACCTGGGCACCGGTGCCCCTCCAGTTGCTCCCGTGGTTCCAGTCGCCGCAGGCTTTGCCTTTGGCGCCGCCTTTGGGGCTGTCTTCGGAGCACCTGGAGCCGGCGCCGCTTTGTAGGCACTTGAAGACACCTGCGGCCGGTGCACTCCTGTCTTCGTGCCGGGCGCCGGCGTGAAGGACCCTGCCTCACAGTTTGGCCGGGCGACGTGACCAAACGCCTACCGACCTACGTGCCTATCTCGGTCGACGGCGGCTGTCGGTTGTCTTCGGCTGGACCCCCCCGCCTCCCAGCCTCCCGGCCACCCAGCCTTCTTGGCCCCTGGTACCCCAGCCTGCAGCAACGGTGCCTCGTAGCCGTCGCGGCGGCTGTCACGGAACTTCTGCGAGGCAGCGGCGGCAGAGTTGGCCGGCGCCTTGAAGTTGCCAGTGGTGCCCTCAGCCGTGCGCCGGCGGATGCCGGTGCCCTGGCAGGCGTGCCCGCTTGGGCAAAACACCCTGCCCAAACACACTGCCGTCACTGCTACATCCCGACCCCATCCCACCCCTCTTGCCAAAACGCCAAACATACCACTGCCACCAGGACAACATAGGCCATTGATGACGCAACAAACCTGGCAGACGTAGAAAGACCTTCTTTGCACACACCCCGTTGCCCTCCACATCCTGCCTCCCAGGCGGGTAGCGGCTCACCCCTCATGATCTTCTGGACGCGGCGCACCTTGCCGGTGGTGAGGTTGGTCTGGGTGCCGGACTTGTCGCTTTCAAAGTGGACCTCGAAGTCGTAGCGCCCCAGCCGGTATTTCATGGGCAGGTCGGTGTTGCCGTAGTAAGGCTCGTTGCCCGGCATCCAGGCACTCCAGCCCTTCTCCAGTTCGATCATCCACCGGTAGTCTCCCTCATACTCCTTGGTGCACTTGGCGCTGGTGGCCAGGAAGTAGCAGGTCGGCAAGTTGTCCTCGTGGTCGCAACATGTCCCACAGGGTCCACCATGATTCGTTGCGTGGGGACACCCCCCCCTTCAGTTTAACATCTCACAGTCAGATGGTCTCACGTCGCCCCTAAATCCTGAAACCTCAAACAACATGCTCCACAGCCGGGCGATGCCGTCCTTCTTGGGAGCTGCAGGCGCCACTTCAACCGGGGCGACCTCAACCGACTGGGGAACCTCGGCCGGAGCCTCAACCTCTGCCTCCGGCTGGGGGCTCTCAGCCTCCTCGACCTGTGCCACCTCTGCCACGAAACCCTCAGCTGCCATGGCTCGAGTGAGGTGCGGACAGTTGATTTCCTGCGGTTCAAAGAGAGCCTGGGCTTCCGCACGTGATAAGGCTGGCATCGAGTCACTCAGGCCTGCCTCGGATGCCTCTAGGAACCTGCATCTGACATTCAATGCACGTTGGTCACAATATCATTGCACCTGGAGCCCACATCAATCGACCCCGGGCGTTTCACAGCTCGGTCGCCCGCATCTAATGCTGGCCGAAGGACATCGGAACGCCTGAGCAGGCTTTGGTAAGCCTCAGCAGGCTTGGTGCCCTCTGGTCAAAATCTACAGGGCCCAACAAAACAGAAAACAGGCAGCTCATACAAATGCCCGGCGGGGGGGCGGGGACATCATGCACTTTGCATGAAGGCCCCACGCAGCACCATTGCCAAATTTTGAGCAAACCTTCCCTGCAGGAAGGGAGAACTCGAATCAACAACCGACAAGAAAACAAACATGGATATTACAGATAGAAGCATTCTTGGCGGTGCGTCCTTCCCTCAGGTCTCGTGCCTGAACCGGGCATTGCAGTGGCCTCTATGTGACAAACGTTGGTTGCAAGTCAGACGTATCAACATGCAAGTTCTTTTGCTGGCCCCCGAGAAAAAACAAGATATCAACGATTCAAGTCTATGCCTTGCTCTTCAACTGTCGCATGTACCTGGGCACCGGTGCCCCTCCAGTTGCTCCTGTGTTTCCAGTCGCCGCAGACTTTGCCTTTGGCGCCGCCTTTGGGGCTGTCTTCGGAGCACCTGGAGCCGGCGCCGCTTTGTAGGCACTTGAAGACACCTGCGGCCGGTGCACTCCCGTCTTCGTGCCGGGTGCCGGCGTGAAGGACCCTGCCTCACAGTTTGACCAAACGCCTACCGACCTACGTGCCTATCTCGGTCGACAGCGGCCGTCGGTTGTCTTCGGCTAGACCCCCCCGCCTCCCAGCCTCCCGGCCACCCAGCCTTCTTGGCCCCTGGTACCCCAGCCTGCAGCAACGGTGCCTCGTAGCCGTCGCGGCGGCTGTCACGGAACTTCTGCGAGGCAGCGGCGGCAGAGTTGGCCGGCGCCTTGAAGTTGCCAGTGGTGCCCTCAGCCGTGCGCCGGCGGATGCCGGTGCCCTGGCAGGCGTGCCCGCTTGGGCAAAACACCCTGCCCAAACACACTGCCGTCACTGCTACATCCCGACCCCATCCCACCCCTCTTGCCAAAACGCCAAACATACCACTGCCACCAGGACAACATAGGCCATTGATGACGCAACAAACCTGGCAGACGTAGAAAGACCTTCTTTGCACACACCACGTTGCCCTCCGCATCCTGCCTCCCAGGCGGGTAGCGGCTCACCCCTCATGATCTTCTGGACGCGGCGCACCTTGCCGGTGGTGAGGTTGGTCTGGGTGCCGGACTTGTCGCTTTCAAAGTGGACCTCGAAGTCGTAGCGCCCCAGCCGGTATTTCATGGGCAGGTCGGTGTTGCCGTAGTAAGGCTCGTTGCCCGGCATCCAGGCACTCCAGCCCTTCTCCAGTTCGATCATCCACCGGTAGTCTCCCTCATACTCCTTGGTGCACTTGGCGCTGGTGGCCAGGAAGTAGCAGGTCGGCAAGTTGTCCTCGTGGTCGCAACATGTCCCACAGGGTCCACCATGATTCGTTGCGTGGGGACACCCCCCCCTTCAGTTTAACATCTCACAGTCAGATGGTCTCACGTCGCCCCTAAATCCTGAAACCTCAAACAACATGCTCCACAGTCCGGCGATGCCGTCCTTCTTGGGAGCTGCAGGCGCCACTTCAACCGGGGCGACCTCAACCGACTGGGGAACCTCGGCCGGAGCCTCAACCTCTGCCTCCGGCTGGGGGCTCTCAGCCTCCTCGACCTGCGCCACCTCTGCCACGAAACCCTCAGCTGCCATGGCTCGAGTGAGGTGCGGACAGTTGATTTCCTGCGGTTCAAAGAGAGCCTGGGCTTCCGCACGTGATAAGGCTGGCATCGAGTCACTCAGGCCTGCCTCGGATGCCTCTAGGAACCTGCATCTGACATTCAATGCACGTTGGTCACAATATCATTGCACCTGGAGCCCACATCAATCGACCCCGGGCGTTTCACAGCTCGGTCACCCGCATCTAATGCTGGCCGAAGGACATCGGAACGCCTGAGCAGGCTTTGGTAAGCCTCAGCAGGCTTGGTGCCCTCTGGTCAAAATCTACAGGGCCCAACAAAACAGAAAACAGGCAGCTCATACAAATGCCCGGCGGGGGGGGCGGGGACATCATGCACTTTGCATGAAGGCCCCACGCAGCACCATTGCCAAATTTTGAGCAAACCTTCCCTGCAGGAAGGGAGAACTCGAATCAACAACCGACAAGAAAACAAACATGGATATTACAGATAGAAGCATTCTTGGCGGTGCGTCCTTCCCTCAGGTCTCGTGCCTGAACCGGGCATTGCAGTGGCCTCTATGTGACAAACGTTGGTTGCAAGTCAGACGTATCAACATGCAAGTTCTTTTGCTGGCCCCCGAGAAAAAACAAGATATCAACGATTCAAGTCTATGCCTTGCTCTTCAACTGTCGCATGTACCTGGGCACCGGTGCCCCTCCAGTTGCTCCTGTGTTTCCAGTCGCCGCAGACTTTGCCTTTGGCGCCGCCTTTGGGGCTGTCTTCGGAGCACCTGGAGCCGGCGCCGCTTTGTAGGCACTTGAAGACACCTGCGGCCGGTGCACTCCCGTCTTCGTGCCGGGTGCCGGCGTGAAGGACCCTGCCTCACAGTTTGGCCGGGCGACGTGACCAAACGCCTACCGACCTACGTGCCTATCTCGGTCGACGGCGGCTGTCGGTTGTCTTCGGCTAGACCCCCCCGCCTCCCAGCCTCCCGGCCACCCAGCCTTCTTGGCCCCTGGTACCCCAGCCTGCAGCAACGGTGCCTCGTAGCCGTCGCGGCGGCTGTCACGGAACTTCTGCGAGGCAGCGGCGGCAGAGTTGGCCGGCGCCTTGAAGTTGCCAGTGGTGCCCTCAGCCGTGCGCCGGCGGATGCCGGTGCCCTGGCAGGCGTGCCCGCTTGGGCAAAACACCCTGCCCAAACACACTGCCGTCACTGCTACATCCCGACCCCATCCCACCCCTCTTGCCAAAACGCCAAACATACCACTGCCACCAGGACAACATAGGCCATTGATGACGCAACAAACCTGGCAGACGTAGAAAGACCTTCTTTGCACACACCACGTTGCCCTCCACATCCTGCCTCCCAGGCGGGTAGTGGCTCACCCCTCATGATCTTCTGGACGCGGCGCACCTTGCCGGTGGTGAGGTTGGTCTGGGTGCCGGACTTGTCGCTTTCAAAGTGGACCTCGAAGTCGTAGCGCCCCAGCCGGTATTTCATGGGCAGGTCGGTGTTGCCGTAGTAAGGCTCGTTGCCCGGCATCCAGGCACTCCAGCCCTTCTCCAGTTCGATCATCCACCGGTAGTCTCCCTCATACTCCTTGGTGCACTTGGCGCTGGTGGCCAGGAAGTAGCAGGTCGGCAAGTTGTCCTCGTGGTCGCAACATGTCCCACAGGTTCCACCATGATTCGTTGCATGGGGACCCCCCCTTCAGTTTAACATCTCACAGTCAGGTAGATGGTCTCACGTCGCCCCTAAATCCTGAAACCTCAAACAACATGCTCCACAGTCCGGCGATGCCGTCCTTCTTGGGAGCTGCAGGCGCCACTTCAACCGGGGCGACCTCAACCGACTGGGGAACCTCGGCCGGAGCCTCAACCTCTGCCTCCGGCTGGGCGCTCTCAGCTTCCTCGACCTGTGCCACCTCTGCCACGAAACCCTCAGCTGCCATGGCTAGAGTGAGGTGCGGAAGGTTGAATGTGCGGAGAACTGAGGGCAGCGTGGGGCTGTCAGCTGCGAAGATCGTGTTCATATGTGCCGCTTTCAAAGCAACTGTTTACCGGCGCGACTACTTTCAGCATGAACACATGGCTCTATCCGCCTCGTTCACAAAGCTGCCCTTGTAACACCAGGCCTGGCCAACACAGTCTCCTCCGACACCCTCGCTTCTGCGCCACTTTCGGGGCAAGGCCCACTTGCGATCGTGATCCCAGCCAGCCAGTCGATGGTACAAATGGAACCCGAATCACTTTCCCTGCCAAAGATCCTTCAGGAAGGCAACTGATCATTGCAGGCAAGCTTTTCCAGGTCGGTGCAAAACAAAAGCCCGTCTTCGGGCGCGTGATGACCCCTGGCCTGCCAGCCAATGAGGCCACTGAAATTCGACCCATTCCCAGCCAAAAGAAGAGGCCTGACCCGATTGATCAATGGACAGGTCATGCCAACCCCAAGACAGGCAAACAGATGAGGGAGGACCCTGGCAGGTCCATGCCGCAATGCCCCGCCTTCTGGCTGTTCGGGACAAAGGCCTTGTACCTCATGCACGTCCAAATGAATTGGACCTTTGGGTCTCTTGAGTTCTTTTTGGGATTGGGGCTCCCATCGTGACACATTAACCAGTGGGACTCAGGTTGAGCATGCCCTGGGCCCTCATGCTGTTTGGCGCGCTGGCCAATGCCCACAGATCCGCTACAATGCTTGGCTTCCTTTGCACCGTGAGCGGGTTCATCCAAAGCAACGCTCCAAACTTGAGTGTGGTTCTATCAGCACTGCAACACTGGACTGGATAAGCTCAAAACTTGGAACGCCACTCGGCGGAGTGTGTTTGCATTGCCTTTTCAAAGCCAAGTTTCTATCTTTGATAAACTCTCCCAGCCCAACAAACAAACATTCCCAAGTCATGACTTGATCCCTCTGATATTCCCCCGAAAAAGGAAAAACAATTTCGGCCATTTTCTCCCGTGGCTCCCTGCCACACATCTCCACCAGGACGGGGGGCGCCTGCGGCAACAAGAGCCACCAGCTGGCGAGAAACCCGGGCTTCGACCGTTTCGGTGCTATCCGGCACATCGCTGCCCTAGGGCTCGGTTCACGTCCAAAAAGGACATCGTGGACACTGGTTGCAACTTGTGCTTGCTTCTGTCCCTTGTCCTTGGTAAGCTCCGATCCAAACCAATATTAAAACACTGTAGGAACCGTTGATTACTTCAAGAGTTTCATCAAATGTTGGGCGATCATTGTTTCATGGGGGGAAAGCACCAAACAGGGAAAACGGTGTCGCCTAACAGTGCTGCTACATCTTCGAGATGTGGTATGTCTGTGCATGCGGTTTGCGTCCAAACGTTTTGTATGTTGAAATCTCCAGACCCCAGGAAATGTTGTTGTCGTAGTCAGAAGCCCAGCTGCAAAAAGAGTGCTTTTCAACAGGAGCTATCCAAAATGACTTGGATCATATTGTCATTGAGAGCTTTCGGAAAGCTGGCGCAGGCCATATACGGTCGGTTCAATGTGGCTAGGTGGACCGAACTGGCATCTCTACTTTACCACCCTCAAAGTCACCAGAAGTTGTAGATGTTTCAGACAAGAGCCCCAGGTTCTGACTTTGACAGCTCCTGGAAATTGTTCATCTGAGCCCAAAGGTAGCTCTTGACGTCCCTGTGCGCTTTGGCCACCAAGCACCGCTTGCGGCCTCTGGCGGCTTGCACCAAGCGCTTGGACTGCACGATTCGGCTCTGGACCTGGCCCACAGGATGCGAGTGCGAGGTAAAGGTCCGGGCGGAATTTTCGAGAGGTCAAGGAATCAGGGGCCACCATGATGGCGACACATAAAGCATGACTAGTTTAGGGGTTGAGTCCCCGTTTGTTTCAACCATCGTTCTTTCCAAAAACCGGATCCGTTTTCCCTGGCTAGAAAGATTCGGATCCCTGGAAAGAATGGAAATGGAAGGTACCCCTAGAACTAGGCCCTCCAGAAATGACTCTGATTTGAAAGCCCGCGCTTCGAACTCGTGGCCAGTTGCTGGGGTTCCCATTGGCAAATCGTAGGATCACTTGCGGAGCTATGGGCATGCCTCCGTACGCATCCAAACCCAAGTTGCACGGGAAGTGATCCGAAGTGGTCTAAAATAACAAGGCCTGCTGGAAATATTCAGGGAACGGGGCCTAGTCAAAAATGCCGTGATTGCAGGGAACTGGTGCGGCAAACGCACGTTTTCACAATTCGGCTGATTCAGCTGATGCATCGAATGGATTCAGGGCTGCCACCCTCTTTCGGCAGGTTTGCTTGCTCACATCCACTACGCACTGACAGGGGTTGACATTTCGTGCCACAAGCAACCGGCGGTTCCATAGGAAAATGGCGTTGCATGAGGAAGCTATAGCAAAGGGTCGCACTTGGCCGCCCGGCCTTTACAGACAGAAAATCCAGAGGCCAAGCAAAACCGACAGCTCTGAAGGTAGCGACGTCCCGGGGCTGTTGCAAGTGTGGCAATTTCCACACTTTGAAGGGAGCTGAAAGAACAGAAAAAAAGAAAGGAAAAAACAACTCCAGCGCACCAAGCCTGAAACCATCAATGTCATCTATGTCTTCTTGTGGGGGGCGTTCTGCAACCGAGTGGGGCTCAGCCGGAAGCCAAGCAGCCCCCTTCTGGACACCTGCCAGGAAGGTACCAGGTCAGAGCCTCAAGGCAGGCGCCACATTGGGGCTGAAACCGCCCCGCCCCACGAAAATTCTGAAACGACGGAGACGAAACAGTTTCGGCGCCCCAAAAGGGTAAAAAGGGGGAGGTGAGTGGGATAAGGGTCAAGTTTTTCTTGCAGCTCACTCATGATCCCGCCCATTTTTCGATGCATGCAGCCTTGCAGAAGTTCGTGCAAATGAGGCAATGTGCCGGGGTTTCGGTAGCTCCGGGTCCAATCATTCATCATTTTGAGCCACGGCAAAGGGAGCCATGGCAAGGCTCTAACCCTTGATGGTCCATGGGCCACTGCTCGCCACTCTTGGGCTGCAGGCCCCTTGCCAAGGCACCGAATCAGCATACTGGAGGAGCCAGTCTATGCCCACAAGCCATCTACTTGCCAACCTTGGAACCCCAAGGCTCGGCTTCCGAAGGCCGCATGCATCCAGCGGATTCGCGGCAGCCGGTTCCTGGTTCCTGCTTCTGCCAGGAGGCCTCTATGACAAGTTTCCATGCCCTGTGCTCTCTCATACCCAGTCAGTGCGTTGTTTTTTTGTGGTAGAGGTATTGCACTTGGCATTGCAGTTTTTTTACAAACAGCTGGTTGGTTTCCCTGCCAGGTTTCCAGCTTCTGGCGCCAAAATTGGACGTATGGAACGCCAACGTCTCGGATCCGCGTGCCGAAAGTCACGAAGCACCCAAACTGCTCTTGCCGCTTTTGCCGGCCCACGCCCTTTTGGCAGAACAGAGCACCGAAAGTGCACCTCCCGAAAAAGGCAAAGAAGCTGGTGGTTTGATTGTTTTCACACATGCCCAGTGGCCATGGGCAAAAAAGGGCATCCTTTTTTAGTTGGTTGAGTTTAAAGGGGAACCCTCCCCAAAAAAAAGAGGAAAAAAGGGGCGGAATCCACTGGACAACTGAGAAACTCTATAGAGCCCGATTGAAGCAGCACTTCAATGTCATGCGCCGCAAGTTGACCCAAAGGCCAGCTGAGTGCAGGACCCAGCTTGTGACCACGAAGCCACGTCAAATGACCTGCGAAAGTTCGCAGCCACAAGCCACATCGAAGGCCGTGCCCAAATATGGCAAACCGCTCTCAATTGAGGAATCCTCTCGTTTGGACAGTTTCCTCTTGAGATTCCAAGTTGGCCATGGATTTTATTTAGGGACCCTCTGGTGGACATCATGTGGGGTTCTATGTCCACCAACCACGTTCCAAGGGGTTCCTGATTTAAATTCATGGTCAGTTGGTCTGGAGGGGCGGATCACCTGTTTCTCAAGGAGCAGTCCCTGCCTAAAGCGCCGTTCCGGAGCTGCTGGCGTCGTATCACTTCTTCCTGCGCGGCTTTTCATTCGAACGGCGCCGACACGCGGCTGGGCGGGCCAAATGGTAAAGCGACCTCAGCTCGAATCCTTGGGCCCTGCACCCAAAGAGCAATCGGCAGTGAGTCGCACCACAAACCACACAACTGCAACCCCCAGGCCCCCGCCCTTCCCACCCCAAACAAAGCAACACGTGCCCCCCAAGCCAAAGATTGGATGCGCCTCCTCGAACTTCTCTTTGGCGGCCTTCTTCTGCGCTTTGTCCTGGAGCTCCTGCGAAGCTATCGTTCTGTCCATGCTGCTGCATCGGTTTGGCACTTTCCCATGGTTCGAGTAAAACCATCACAACGTCTCACTTGTTTCAAGACTCTAGGCCTTGCTTGGGCAGGGGCACCCACTGCGAGGGGGGGTGATGGATGCATGCGTACGACAATGCAAATGGAGGCATCTTGAGAGAGGAGCGGCTTCATGCGGCTGCAAATACCGTGCGCCGAAACTTTGCACCGAAACCTGAAATTTGCCTTCACACCAAGCCAACAGGCGGTTGGACCAGACGTCTGGTGTGAAAGCGAAGGCTTGGGCGGAAGCGCGCCTGCCGCCTCTCCTCCGTCATAGTTTCCAAGTCTTCCTGGGCTGCCCAGTGACCCTGGTAGAGAAGGGGTTCACAATTTTAGCGGGGAACCCAATCAAACAAGGGACAAAGGGGTGTTACTGGGAAACTGGGCTCTAGAAGGTTCCTCACTTTTTCGAATACTCGGCTGAACGACTCGGCTGTCCTGCTGGACATGAAGCAGCTGTTCCAGCTGTTTGCTCAATATCATTGTTTGGAGTGCTCCATGAAACCATGCTTCCCCGCGGCCGAGCCACGCTGCGCGGCAACTTCGGGACTGCTGGCGAATCGGAGTCTGGGGCGGCGGCCGCCAACTCGTCCTCGGATGACTCCTGCCGCTTCCCTCCAAAAGCTGGCGCCGCGAGCCAAGCGGCAATTAGCTGATTCCTGCAAATGCCAACATCACAGATACTTCCCGGAATGCCAATTATGTGGGCCACCGCGGAAGCTCAAGCAACCCTTTCTCTTGTGTTGATGCAAGGTTGGGGCTTGGAGCTGGGGCCCAACAGGAAACAGACCTTGAGGAGAAGAAACCGACCCTACAATCGGGAAAAGTCATACCCCTAAAGACTACCCTCCATGGACCATCCTTAAACTCATACCGCGGTAATTTTGTCATTGGCTCTCGTGGTGGGGAGTTGAAGTGAGGTCAAAGGGAAACCACCCATTTTAGGATTTTAGGTTACCTGGTTTGGAGACCATTTCATGATACACATACAACAGCACATACTCACGTGCAATGCATATATACGGTATACACACATATATACATATATATCGGTATAACATGTATGGCAACACTCATGGCCCCTGTCCTCCGGTAGCTCTCCCTTCTCTCCACCAGCTAGCCAGGTGCCACTGAGGTTCTTGAAGGGGTCGCCACCTGACGCATCCCCTTCCCTACCAATGTGCTCAGGCACTTCAAAGGGCACTTAGCTTGCCTGGTGGCTTACTCTCTAGGAAATTGGTCTATACAACTTGTAAACAACAGTGGGCACACGCCGCTGCCGGCAAAGGATTCGCACCTGATTTACAAGGGCGTTCTTGATCAGGGATGATTAGGGGGCATCACTGGACAAGCTTCCGCAGCTTTAATCGCCAAGAAGCAAGCGAGCAGCAACTGCATATAGAAGCACGGGGCACAGATGGGCAGAGTGCCAGTGAAACCCTGAAACTGGCGGACATGCGTTCTTTGGCAAACCATACAACTCCGAAATACCCCAGCCGGGGACACATCATACAACTGGAGATGGCTAACCTTGCTACCGTGGAGCTGCGCATTGTTTTGCAAATAACATATGTATATACATATATATATATATTATCTCTCTCTCTCTCTCTGTGTCTGTCTCTGTCCCTCCCTACCTCCCTCCCTCCCTCCCCTCTCCCTCTCCCTCCCCCTCTCCCTCTCCCTCTCCCTCCCCCTCTCCCTCTCCCTCCCCCTCTCCCTCTCCCTCCCCCTCTCCCTCCCCCTCCCCTCCCCGTCCCCCTCCCCCGCCCTTTCGCCCTCCCACCCTTTCCCCCGCCCTTTCCCTCTCCCTCTCCCTCTCCCTCTCCCTCTCCCTCTCCCTCTCCCTCTCCCTCTCCGTCTCCGTCTCCGTCTCCGTCTCCGTCTCCGTCTCCGTCTCCCTCCCTCACATACTGCGGAATCGTCCCCTTCGAACCAAACCTCTCCGTTCTATGTTCGCGCCCGCACGAACGCCGAGCCCAGCTGAAAACTGAGCCAATGGCGGCGGTAGAGGGACTGCTGCAGCACCAGATGGGTGTGCACCACGTGGGGCTCCAAGACCCCGGGCGACTGCTCGGATTCCTGGGCCTCGTGTCACCGTGTACGCTCGGAACACCCGTCACGGTTTAGGGGCCCTATGGCCAGTTGAGGGAATCGCCTTGAAAGAATGCCTGCTCAAAGCCACAGGGGAGCTACCAGTGTCACATTGAAACACACCCGTGGGCAATGAAACCACTGACAGGTCAACCTGGTCTATGAACACGAAGCTGCACCTAGGGAATGTGAAGAACTCTATGCCACTGCAATGAAAAGTGGTTCTTGGCTCAAGTTGCACCCGCTCTTTGTGCCATAGCCCAGCTCTGAGTCATTGACACGCTGCGACCGCTTCACAGAGGTCCTTGAGGTCCTTGAGCCCTGGCATCATGGAAGGAGAGGCATCATGGAAGGAGAGGGGCTCTCTACTTGCATGGCATCCATGGCACCCATCGCTGAGGTTAGGTGCAGAAGGGGCAGCCTTCCATCTCAACGTGATCAACCGTAATTGTGTCGGACCAAGGTATGCAGGAGCAGGGTCTGAAAAACGATTTGCTGCGCTATGTTTGCGAAACCTTCAGTTCAAGGGTAGCACAAACACAGCCTTTGGCCAAGCAAAGCCTTGTTGCAAGTCTTGAAGGTACATCTTTTCGGCTGTGTCCGGTGCGCTTTGTTCTGGCCCAGAGCTTTGCAAAATGGAGCCCGGCGTCTTACCAATTGCCGGACCCAACGACAGCTGGTGAGCACGATGATCAAGGCGGCAAATCATGCAAACCGTACTGGTGGCTGCCGGTCAGCAGCGAAATCAAGAGAAACATAAGCTTCTGATGGGCCCCCACCGCAAGCAAGATTAACACATCTGCTCCAAAGATCAAACTGGCCGTGTGAACATCAGGGTCGTGACCAATGTGCTCTTAGCAAAACTGTTTTTGTAAATGTGTCGGTGTGTCTGTTTTCCTGCCACATTAGAAAAGTACATGAGTGCCTACTGGTATTAGTGTAATGGTCCACCATCCAAGCTGTGCAACGCTCATCAAACTGATCCTGCTCAAAAGTAGAGCTGGGTCCTTCAAAGTGACGTCCTCAAAACTATCCTCTAAATGGCCTTGAGACTAAAAACCATGCACAACAGTTTGCTTGATCTGAACCCCAAGGGAGCCAGTAGAAAGTACGGCGCGACAGGCGACCGTTGCATCGATCCTTGGAGCGAGTGGAGCGTGTGGACTTCCTCTTCTCGATGGGGGGCAACGTCAGGGCTGGCAAGCGTAGCACATCGATTCGAAAGCCTTGCATACAGGGCCCCCGTGTTTTCCAATTCAAAGCTAGGCACCAGCAGAAGTAAACTCATGGCGACCAATAAGTGCTGATTCAAAATCGCCGCGCAGGAAAAGTATGGACCTGAGGGGAACGCAAGCGTCTTGAGCGCCCTTGAAACATATTTTTGACGGATGTTGCACAGGGGGGAAAAAACGAGAAACATGCCGACCAGCGCTGCTGCGTGCCATTGCGAAATACCATCCGCACATCTCTCAGCCAAACCGTGACACAACATGTCTCCACACACCACTATTGCTCATCTAACTAGCGCAACCTGCATATTGCATTCCTTGTAAAAGAGGGGGTTCTGAGGTCCTGCGGGCCGCAGGAAAGACACCCTACAAATACTGTCGATTAAAACATCCGGAGCCTACTCTCAAGTGGTCTACATATCTCGGCGATCCCTCCGGACCCAAGCTGTGAAGCTTGCAAGGTACGCCATCTCCACTTCGGCCGCCACTGATTGACCTTGGCCGAGGAGAAGAATTTCATGGCCCATTGCTCCAAATCAATGCTGAACTACTTGTTTGCCTTCTGGGCAACCTAAACCTTCTGGCACACATTACAGCCGCACGCCAGCCAAGTGCAGCGCGCAAGAGATGCACGTCGAAGCGAGGACATAACAGCGCCTAGTTTGCCTGACGTGGCGGGTGATACAACAAACAAAGTGCCCTGTGTGGGAACTCTTCATAGGATGCACTTGACGTCGCCAAGGCTCCTAAGAAAAGCCTCCCAGTCTTGCTCGGGATAACCATCACAATTGGCTTTCACAGGTGAAGTGAAGGTCGCACCAAAACATCCCAAAAGCAGCCACGCATTCTCACAACGGTGGCGCTTCAATAAGGAAAGGAAAGCCTTGTCAAGCCTGCAACATGGGCCAAAGCTGGCTCCAGTGGCCTTGGGCAGTTGGGCTACTGATGTCCTGCTTCTTGTCCTTGTCATCCTTGCCGCCTCTGAGCCTGCCACATGCTCTGATGGCACCACAGCAAACTCGGCACACTGTTTCCAGCAAGTGCACGTGCCCAACTCTCATTCGGTATCTTCTGCCTGTGATTTCCCACAACTGAACGCCAATATGGCGCCTCCTTCTAGCTGCGCTGAAAAGGCTCTCTCCGCCTGATGCTGCGGGCAGTGAGGTAAGCACGTCATCGACAAGGGAAGTCGGCAAGGACTAGTGACTGAGTAGTGGATGGGATTCGAATGAGGCTTTGAAGCATGGACGTCAGGCAGCTGCCTGCGGCTTGCTACAACACTTGGCAAGTGGCCACGGTCTGTGCTTGTGGCCCCGATGGCTTCATCCAGAAGGAAGTTATTCACACTTGGGTTCCCTGTATTCGGACCTAGTGTCAATGGCAGCCCTGGCAACTGCTACATGCAACCGAATCACCCTTCCAGGCGCCCAGCGCCTCTGCTAAAGGCAACCGTCTAAGGAGTTAGGGGGGAACCAGCTGGTCGCAAGTCGCACAGCTGGAAGTTTCCGCTGACATCGGCCTGGGCTATTGTCCTTCTCCTTGTCACTGTCATCTTTGTCCGCGCCCTTAAGCCTTGCTCGCGCTCTGAGTTCCGCAGACTGACTGGCACCCGAACACACAAAGGCAACTGAGTCGTTCCACATGCGCCCTACACTATTCTTTATCTCCACCTTAACAGGTGGATCGAAGTGTTTGACTCTGACCGCGTATTGCCACATGAGCCACCAATCTGACACAAGGTCATGGCCGCTAGATTCAATGCGTGGATGCGCCTGTGACCTTGGCAACCGTATGTTGGCACCCGCCTGCCAAAAGATGCTGCGCGCAGTGATGCGAGCATGCCATGACCTGTGCAAGCGAGGGCGACGCAATTTGGCCATCCTGACTGCATACCCTGAATTGGACCCTGAAGGGCAACGCAAAAAGCGGCCGGAGCTGGCCTAGGTTGCGGAGCTGCTCGAGCAACCCCGGGTCTTTGACTGATATTTCCCCGACTCTGGATGACTCTGGCTTGCCATCCAGCTGATTTGTCGAGCTCGGGTTCAGCGAGGCGACACCCCGTTTTCAGACACAAGGCTGGCCTGGCCGCGCACGGCACCTCCGACAAAAGCAGCGGCAGGAAGTGGCCCTGGGCCTTTCTATGTTGCAACCCCTTGGTGTCACATAGTGTGGAAAAATTGGCTGTCTCGGCAAACGTGCCAATAACATGTGAGACTGAGCCAAACATCGCGGCGTGCATGCTTTGAGGCTCTTCAGACACACCTGTAAACATTGGGCCATCTCGCTGGGCCAACTGGTGCATTTCCCAACAAGTTAAAGCCTAAAGATCCAACCCAATAGCAGTAAAGTTTTTTTGTTGGTGCCCCGTGAACACGATTCAAAAGAGGTCAGTAATTTTTGGGACATCCCTTCAAGGTGCCAAGGCAGCCGCAGAGGTGACAGCAAGATTAGCCCCAAGCCTCCTTTAGATTCTCGGGTCAACATAATGCGCACGAAACGGGCCGCAGAAAGACCAGGGGGTCAACACCGCTTTATCCGCGCATGATTCCATCCACGCGCCTTCACACATAGCACAGCCACCCTACTCACAACCAAAATGTCTGGGTGAACCATCGCTATTGACACGAGATCTAGCGCCCTGCCCGCTTGGTCTTTATGGGGAACGGCCTGGAACAGAAATTGATCCTTGGGTGGAGTGGCCAAACGCAACTCATACTTTTTTGTTCACTGCGTATATGATCCCCGAAAGGGGGAACGTCTCACCGAATAAATGTGAAACGGCTAAAAGGGTGCCACTAAACAACCGGGAAAACATGTCCAACCCAGAACCCCAAA
This sequence comes from Effrenium voratum, assembly GCA_963377175.1. Classification (NCBI taxonomy): domain Eukaryota; class Dinophyceae; order Suessiales; family Symbiodiniaceae; genus Effrenium; species Effrenium voratum. The sequence continues at coordinate 670,807 of CAUJNA010003638.1, forward strand.
AGGTCAATGTGCAAATGAATCAACATTCTACAGGCAAGTGCATGGCTTCAAAGACCAATGACCCTTGCCATAGAAATCCAGCCCAAGCCTCGCCACGCGGTCTTCTCATGCTAAAACGGATGCCTCATCCAAGCCACCTGTTTCAAGATATTCAAACTTGTTGCTAAACACCATCTCAATCAAACATGAACCTTTGGGCTTCCAACGAGCCTGTGCAGCCGTTCGATCCGTATGCCCAGCCCTTCGGCCCAAACAGGGAACTTGAGAACCGTTTCAAGCCCTCATGAGGGGCCTTTCTAGCAGCAGAATTGTGATGTGTTTGCTTTTTTCAATGGCTCCAAACATGTCTGAACAGGGCCAGGCTTGGTCTTTTGCCAAAGAGCTGCAAGGGAAAATGGGGAAACCCATAAAGGCCAAGAAAACAAACAAGTTAGGAAAAATCTGGCAATGCGAACACAGGTCCCAACCCTTTACGCGCTTTTCCCGGCTTTCCCGCTGCCAGTTTCCTCTAGATCAGTGGGCACTGAGGGCCTCCATCAGGGCCTCAAGGAGCCTCAGGACAGTTCTGGAGGTGTCCAAACCAAACGGAGGAAACATATGACCAGCAAGCCAGCCCGCAGCCAAAAGGAACAACAGAACAACAACACTGCACCACCAACCCTCCCCCCCGGCCCTTCTCCCCACATTCAGCCAACCAATCAAAAACAACAACACCAACAGGCAAACCAAGCCACGTCAGCACCCTCAGGTATGCCCGTTTTTTTCGGGGGTCGCCAGCAACTCAAACCCTCCCAACCGGCCGGCGCTGAGTTCGGGTCCCCGCCGACTCGCAGCGCGCGGTGTCCAGCAGCTCCCAGGCGGCGAGGTCCAAGGCCTGGGACCTGGAGACGTGGCGCTCCGCGCGGCGCTCCGCGCGGGCTCCGGTTGGCGAAGCCCAGCACCCTATGAACTGGGGGGGTCAACCTGGGGGTTCTCAAAATGGTGGACCCCCTTTTAGTTGGTGCTTAAAGGACAACCAAAACTAGGTCCTCCAGTAGTTTGAGGTTAAAACAAGTTGGTACCCGATGTTGTTTTTCTGTTTTGTCTATTTTGGGGAACCCTCCCACGCAAAAAAGGGGAGAGAAGGGCACTACTGGGGGACCTAGCCTATGGCCCCTATGGCTCCTTTTCGTGGCTTTCATGTGAGGCAAACCAAGAAAACATAGAAAACCACAGCCCCCTTTGTGGGTTCCGGGTGAGGGGAGCCATCATTTTCCTGGCCCCCCTCCCACGATTTTTGTGAGGCAAACCGAGGAAAATGATAGAAAACCACACATCCACACACTGCAGAATGCAAAAGGATATTTTCCGAGTCCCCCTCCTTTGTGTGGGGTTGTGCAACTTTTTGAGGCTCAGATACCTTTCACCTTGGTTGAAAGGGGAGCCCTAAAGAAAACAAGCAATTTGTGGGACCCCTAGCTTGCCACATACCCAGTTGCACTGGGACCTGGGCAAAAAACACGACTACCCTGGCTCTTGGTCGAACACAACTGGCTTCTTAAAAAAGGAACCATGTTCCAACAACGTGCGGGATCGGGACAAAGACCTCCCTCGGCGTTCACGAGCAGTACAGTACATGTTGGCCCTTTCAGGTCTCCCTCAACTCAAAAGCTTCAACGCGCTGTGAAGAACGAGAACTAAGATTTGTGAAGGACTTTTGCCAGTAAATCTTTCTCCCCAATGCCCAATCCAACAGCTTTCACCAGGACTTTTGGATTGGGTGCACGGAGGTGCTCGGGACTGCGCAGCCTGTGGGGCTGAATTCGCTTGATGTCTGCATGCCTCTGACGACTTGACCACTTCAAGGAAATTGTCTGGGTATCACAGGAAGTGGCTCAAATACCACAACCATAAGTAGACCACAAGCTCGAAAACCAAACCACATCATAACAAACACCATAGGCTGCAAAAACATTACCCACAAAAAACAAAAAACAACTCAAGCAGTCTAGGAACTAAACCCCCCACAAGGCTCCCCAAAATGGCCAGGAGCCTCGTGCTCCCGGCGTTTCAATCCGAGGCCGCCGCTTGTCGTAGAGGCGAGTGATGCTGTCGGGCGTGACTTCCAGGCCGTGGCCCACGAGGCAAAGCACGGCGTTGCGGATGCGCGAGATCCGCTCCCTCCTGAGCTGGTCAAAGGTGACTCAAATGCCCAGTGATTTCTCCATGGGAAAAAAAGGCTTCTTTTTTGGTTGGTTGACCTCAGATCCCCTGCTAAAAGTTTAACTTTTAGCGGGTTAAATGGATCTCCCCACTAAACCCTAAAAAGCTAAAAAGCTAAGGGGATGGCTGGGAGCCACCGAGTAAAGGGGGAATGAATGCAACCGTTAAAGAACATCCTAACAAGGCTTGTAAGGAGCCTTAGGAAAGTTATAATGAATGCAGCTGTTTCTCTTTTGCCAAACTCAGAATCCCAAGCGAGGGGCTGAAGGGTCCAGTTCCATGCCTGGCACACCTGCGAGGGACCTGCTGGGACGCATCGGGAGGACTAATAAGCGACCAAGGGCAAGGAAGATGTCAATGTGGCTTTGAAACAACTTACGACTAGAAATGCCACAGCCAAGCACAACATCCAACCCTATGATGGCTTCGCCCAAGGATGCCAACCCCTATCACAGCACACAAGTGCCAGCCGCCACAACACCCCCTGCCAGTGAGTTTTCTATGGTTTGTCTGTGGGCCCCGTTTCGTTGTGCTCCGAAGCGAACGCCGCTTTTGCCAGCATGAGGCCAAACAGCCATGCAAATTCTACATCAATAGGCGTGCTATCTACATAAAGTCGTAGTGAACGCACACCCACCCACATAACGATTGAAAGCAGCAAACACACATGTCAGAAATGGGGCACGACCCCACGATGAGACCTTTTCTCATCACCCACAACCAGAAACATGGAACCTGTGAGGGTCAAGATTCCAGCTCGAAAAGCATGCTGTCCATTTCCGCACCAACAGGCAACCTCCTAGCGTCCTCCAACATTGGCACGCGCAACTAACACCAATATGGAACCGTCTTTGTAGTCCCCTTCCAACAGTCCTTTCCCTGGGCGTTCTGGGAAAGCTACGCTGGCAGAGCTTCAATACCAATCGATTTGCTTCACTGGCCTGGGTTGAGGGGTACACCAAATGTTCGAGGGGCTCTAACTAGTAGCATGGACCGAAAGCAAAACTCTATAAAGCACACTAACGTTCCATGTTCACACTACAGAACAAAAGAGATAAGCATGAATGCCGCAGCTTTGCAGAGCGGAATTTCCAACATCTGCAAATGGTTTGACCCCAGTCACCAAGCGTCATATCTTGATGTACCTTCTGGTATCGCACATCCATCTGAGAGAAGTTGATGGTTTCTTGACGTCCTGAGCCTGCCACCCGCGGTGGCGCACACACCCAGACCCATCCGTTGTTGCCCAAGATCACCATGATGCCAACGGGCAATGTGACCAGATGCTGTGCCTGGCGCCGCACGTAGACCGAGGGCACGCAGGCCAGCACCCCGTTTTGGAGCTTCCCATAGCGGGAGTTCCGGGTTTGCAGTGCGAGCTCGCCGGACTCGTGGACCTTCTGCACCTCTGCTGAGATGAGATCATTCTCATCGAAGAACTCCCGCATCCTCAGCGTGTCTTCGTCCGTCCTGCGCCGCTGGACGTTCCCCGGCAGCCTTACTTGCTCAAAGGCCATGGCCACCCGGCAACCTTCCGACATGGCCGCAATGGGCAGCGTAAACCCTTGAATGATGGGTCTAAAGGTCCCAATCCCCACTAAAATCCCGACTAAAATGGGTGGTGCACCTCCCCCCCAAAAAATGGGTACCATTGGTTTTGACCCACAGCCAAATAACTAGCGAAATGGGGGGGTCGACAAAACTGGCACACCGGGCCGGGTGGCTGGATGGCGCCGAGGTGAAGGTACGCCAGCTGCGCTGTGCCGATCTCCACTGCCCAGCGGTCCGCCTGGACTTCCACGATGCGGCCGACCACCACCTGTGTGGAAGTCCCATAGAAAATTGGCGATGGTCCTGGGAAGTATACCTTGTGACATCACATCGTTGCCATCCCTGTGACTATATAATTTGCAATTTTAAAGGGAATCCCCATACATATATATATATATACGGCCACTTAATTTGTTCACCCCCGAAGATCACTTCCCCGACTGACAAAGAGCTTGCCACTGAGCTGGGCCACGTCTCCCACGCTGCCAGCGTAGCGGTGCTTCAGAGGCCTCCCCGAAACCAATCCGAAACGAGGGATGGGAGACGCGCAAATGCTTGGCATGGCGTAACCAAATCACTCGGTTAGCCCTTCTGAGAAGAACCACGCCGGCCCACACAGTCACACACACAAAGTCAAGTAACACCTCCTGAAACTCAATATTTGGCCTGATCTTCCTTATTGAAAGAAACCTTCGTGCTGCACCTTCTGTCAGCCTCCATGTTTGCTGCTGAAAGGCAAGTGCCCTTGCTGCTGTCTCTTTTGTCCGGTCTGCCAGCCCAGCAACTATCTTTTGACAGAACTAACAAAAACACATCAAGGCTGCCGACGGTGGCATGCGCTGCCTGACGTAAAGGAGCTTGTTCACCTGAGCGAGCACTCCAAAATACAAAGCGAGGCGCATCTGTGCTCTCCACACAGGCAGGACACGAGGCAACAACAGGGAAACAACGAAAACAACAACTAACACTTGACAATTCAAAGCTAAAACAAGTCCTGTCAGAACACAGGCTTCGTGCCTACCAGCTATAACGGCAATACTCGGGACATTCTGGCATGAAGGTATGATCAGTTGAAGTTCATGCTCGTACAGCTTCGTTGGCCCTTCAGCAACCTGAAAAAGCACATGTCACGCGTAGCTTGGCCCCCCTCCCTTGGGCAGCTGGCATGACTACCGAGAAAACAAGTAATCATCAACAATCGACCGACCGCGTGCGCAAGCAATGATTGGAAACTGGGGGCATAACATACCACAGGTTCTTCTCAATGTGGTAGCATACCTAAATATACATAGACGCATTACCGTCTTGGGGAACGACAAAGTGCGACAAAGTACGGGGGTCATCCTAATAAGGGTTTTACCCAGCTTTAATAGCAGGGAAGGGGTAGCCAACCATGGTAATTCGCTTTGCGATCCTCAAAGCAAATCACACACACACACAGGTTGACCTTAGTTGCAATCTGCTGGCTGAAAAACGTTCAGGCTACTTCAGTCACTACCGATCCCCGACATGTGGTTTATGCCAGAAAAGGGCGGTCGCCCAGGTCCACTGTTCAGCCTTTTGCACAAAGGAACGACTCAGGGGGGAGTCCTTAGTTCCACGCAACTCACTCCAAATGGAACTCGGACCCCCCCCCCCGCCCCCAATGCCATTTCTACAGAGTTGAGTGTGATTTCTTCTTGAAATACCATCAATTTCCTCACTGACTTCGAAAGAGGAGCCACAGAAGTTGGACACACATCACCATTTGGGCGGTCCGGGATCCCCCCCCCCCCCCTGCAATTTGGACGCTCCCACCTGCCCGGGCTCCGTTTTCCGCCCGCTCCCGTCCGAGGCACGTGCTCCACCACCCCGCAGGTGGTGGCCACCAGCTTCCCGTCCCCGCGCTCCACCACCCCGCGGCCGCGCAAGGCGCCCGGCTCTGCGGAGACCACCTCGGGCCCCAAGGCTGCTCCAAATTGGCTCGCGTTGGCCAATCCTAATCTCACTTGCTGTGTGGATGGCCCAAAAGAAAGTCCAAACTTTAGATTTACAAATTTTGGTCAACTCTAACAGCTAAAATTGTCTTCCCAAAAAGTTTAAAGTTCATGAACTCAAGCGAGTCATCCAATTTTGCTTTCTTGGACACAAAAGAGACCCGAGTCCGACGCTGGCATTCAGGTGGCACGACGCCTCCAGCGAGGGCTTTAGCATAAGGGGGGGGTGTGGCGGAGGGCCTCACCTTTCCAATGCCGAACCACTTTGCCAATGGAAAGCCGAATTTGGGAACCGCGGAAGCTGCGGCAAGTGCGATGCCAATCTTGAGCACCGAGCCAGACTTCAACCCATGGATGGTTGATTTCCTCAGAGGGAATCAGAGCCCCCCGGGTATAAGTCTACCTTGAAGGGCCTATCACGATGGGCAAAATACTATTCACAAACTGAGGATTTGACCACTATTTGAAGGGACCGTATATTTCCAAAGCCCTTTATGAACCCTTTTTGGTGCTCCCGTTTTACATTTCTGGGCTCCCTTGGGATGAGCTGAGCTGCGTCCCCTGGACACACCAGCTGCGACTGCAGACCCGGGATGGGCTGCACCAGCTTGGAGCCCGCCCTTCCCTCCAAGCTGCCCTCCTCACGAGTAGCTTGAATCTATGTTTCGGACACCTTGGTTTGTGTTCACCCCTCTGCACAAAGTGTTTAACTTTTTTACGGGGCCAATGGACATCTATAAAGATACCTTTTGCAGGGCAGGATTTGGTTGCAAAGGAAGCGCTGAGATAGTGATCGCAGGCCCCCTCTCTACTTGTAGGACAAACATAGCCCGTATGGAGCACCTACATGCCATCCTATAGCTATTGACAACTGTAAATATGTTTATCGGTCTATCTCTCTCTCTCTCTTTCTCCCTTTTTTGTTCTCCTTTGTCTTTCTTCTCTCTCTCTATCTCCTTCTCCTTATAGATTTCGATATTGTCTTGCTTTCTGTCCTTGCTTCCTTCCTTCCTGTATTGTTTGTTGTATGTCTTCTTCTGTTCTGTCCTTGTCTTGCCCTTCCTTTCCTTCCTTTCCTTCCTTTCCTTCCTTTCCTTCCTTTCCTTCCTTTCCTTCCTTTCCTTCCTTTCCTTCCTTTCCTTCCTTTCTTTCCTCCTTTCCTTCTTTCCTTCTTTCCTTCTTTCCTTCCTTCCTTCCTCCCTCCCTCCCTCCTTCCTGCCTTCCTTCCTTCCTTTGATTCTTGCTTACTGTATGTCTCTGTCTCTCTCTCTCTCTCTCTGTTTCTCTTTCTCTCTCTCTCTCTCTCTCTCTCTCTCTTTTCCGTCTCTGTTTCACTTGCAATTCTCTTGGGCCTTGCTATGCAACTTAACGTCTGCACAATCCCACGCTGATTGCACCAAAGCTATGGGGCAATAGCTCATTACTTGTCACTCTGGAGTTTACGGTTGCCCTCCCTGCGATTCACTGACATTTTGAATTGCAGCTGCCTTTCAATCCCGATATGCTACTATTGGTGTTGTGAACCATGAAGCATCTAGAAGTGTCTCGCCTTACCTTCCTCATGCTGAACCCGGGATGTGAATCGTTTTGAAAAGCCGTGCCAGGCTGCCCAGGGTCAACAGCGGACTGTTGATAACGATATCTAAACACAATCGGGAAGTTACCGTTCAAAAATGCGTGCCACCATTGTTGAACAATGATAGCACATTGATTTACACACAAGAGGTCATCGAAAGCTAGCGTCAGAAAGCTTGATAGAACCCTTCGCATAGTGGTCCAGTAGGCCAAAACATGCCTCAACCCAGAGATCGTGCGAGGGCAAATATGCAGGCGACCTTTGATCAGCTTGAACAAATTGTCTAGTGTGCTTTTGAGACCAAAGGAACCTATCAAATTGTCTTCCCACTTTAGCAGCACACATGGGGCAAAAGGGGCAACGCATCCTTCATCACCTTCATCACCAAGCACCAGGTTAAAAAAACAAAAAAAACAAAAAAAACTGCCAAAGGGGATCAAGTGGCGAGAGAAGCTGGCACAGTTCCCCAACTCACCCCCTTTCTTTACCCACATCCCAGAATTCCGGCGTCCACTTCCTGATTTGATGGGCCAAAAACAGGTACCACCACTTTCCGCTTGCCATAGAAACGGTCGTCCAACCCCAAGAAGTCTAAAGTCCATGAGCTCCGGAAGTGAGCCTTCAATCTTTTTTTGCCCCAACAGGGGGTTCCCCGTTTTGGCCGCCGTCCTTATCCTCCCTGCGGCCCTGCAGCGCCACGGAGCCCGCCAGCTGCGCCACTTGCGAGGCCCAGGCCATGCACCCGACGGCAACTCTTCGCGCGCGCGCGCGAAGCACGTGCGGCCGAAGGAACCCCAAAGTTTAGTTCAAGGCCCCGAAGTCTGAGGGCCAACATGGTCCTTTTGGGTCCGATTCTGAGATCCAGATGCGGCGAACCTTTGAAGTGTGATGTCAAAACAGATCCCGAAAAGAAATGAACAGAGCTGCTGCCAGAACTTGTGGCCGAGGAGTGGAAAACAGAACAAATGGCTTGGAAGGATTGGATCTGGTTATAAATGTGTTCCTGCCCGATCAGGGTACTGCGTCCTGCAAGATAACCCACCTCGAATGATAACTGCTTGTGTATGATCGAGCGATTTGTCTCAAGACCGTCACCCGAATGTTTCACTGGCCGTCCGGAGCTGTATCTGAGCCAAAACCAGCAGCCAAAAAAACATGGATTGTTCTCTTGGCCTGGTTGCTCTCGAGCTTCAAAGCGACCAAAGACGGGAGACACCAGGACCAGAGGAGGCCTTGTTCAAGTGCGGGTTGCTCGAATGCTTTGGCTGGGCAAGATTGCTTTTGTTGCCGAGACGGCGCATGTCAGCTACCTCGCGATGATGACGGGCATGCTCAGAGGGGTCGGCTACTAATTTCAAGATACTTGGTTCCTCAAGTGTCGCTGGCGGGCGCATTCTTTCCGCAAGCTCACAGGCCTTTCGGGGCCTGACTGGGCGACTTCGGGCCGCCGAGACGGAAGTGAGACATCCCGCATTTGCGGGAGGACTTCCGGCTTCGGAAAAGCCAGTTGCCAGATGGGCCGTGGCCCAATAGCAACTTCATCGTCTGGGCCGACTTTGCAGCTGTGAGACAATCTGAATGGAACAGGCCATGGAACATCTGCACAAGCAACCGGAACCAGAAAAAAGTCCGTAGTGCTCAATTGCCACCTCCGGAAACCTACGCTTTTGCAGCAAGGAAGGCACATGAACAATGAAAGCTTCAAGACGCAAACGAAAACCGACACCAACATGCATCACCACCGGCCGCTTTTTTTTCGCGCCTTGGCCTCAAAGCCCCGTTTTTGCCGGCTCACTCATTAGGGATCGCCAGACGTACTGGCCTTGGCTCGCCGAGCCTGCTACTTCTGTCCAATAGGCCTTGGTGCTGTCCCCCAGATCTACGAACACAGTGCTGCAGGTGAAAACCAACAAGGGACACCGGTTGCTCCTGAACAACTTGGTCATGCTTTCGGGCCTATGTCCCACCATGTCCCACCCTTGCAACACATGCATTAACAACATTTGGCAACCGCCAATCGGCGCCAAAACATCCGAGCCGGCTGCAGGAACATGCAGACACAGCATGCAGCTGCCTTCTCCCCATTCGAGGTGGAATGGGCTTTCTCCTTCATCACTGGAATCCTACTGCTTGTCCATGTGAAGCGCTTCCTGAAAAAAACAACAACAACTCAATACTGGGATCACCATTTTACCGGTGCCTGAGTGGTTTTTGCTTCTTGCCAAGGAGGGAAAGGACCCCAACACCACCATTGATAAGCGTTAATGGTAAAAACACAAACCCAGGAATAAGTCCGTGAGAAATCACACCACATCATCTGCGAGTAGCTGCGAGCAAGATCCAACGTATGCCGTTTGCCGTACAGTTATGCACAATTAAACCGAACCATTCTTTCTCCCCGTCTCTGTCCCGCACTCTCTCTGGATCTCTCTCTCTCTCTCTCTTGCTCTCTTTCTCGCTCTCTCTCTCGCTCTTTCTCTTCATATTCAGTCTGCCCCATCCGCAAAAATAAAAGCAACGAAACACGTTCTTAAGGAAAAACCCCCGACAGCATCATCTAATCCTCCAGGAACCGCCCAGAATCTGAAAATGTGCTTGGGAAAAGCACTGGGAGCGAGGAACACCAAACGGGGTGTCGTGGCGTTTTCTGGTATCAGCACCGGAACTGCGAAATCGATGTTTGATCATCTTTGGATCCCCAAGTGACAGCACACACACAAAACAAACAAAACAATCAAAACAAACAAAACCACAAACACACAAACACACAAACACAACCACAGACACAACACACAAACACAAACACAAACACAGACACAGACACAGACACAAACACCAAACACAAACACAAACACAAACACAAACACAAACACAAACACAAACACAAACACAAACACAAACACAAACACAAACACAAACACAAACACAAACACAAACACACACACACACCCACACACACACACACACCCACACACACGCACACACACCACACCACACACGCACACGCACACGCACACGCACACGCACACGCACACGCACACGCACACGCACACGCACACGCACACGCACACGCACACGCACAAGCACACGCACACGCACACGCACACGCACACGCACACGCACACGCACACGCACACGCACACGCACACGCACACGCACACGCACACGCACACGCACACGCACACGCACACGCACACGCACACGCACACGCACACGCACACGCACACGCACACGCACACGCACACGCACACGCACACGCACACGCACACGCACACACACACACACCCACGCACACGCAAGCACACAATCAATCAATCAATCAATCAATCAATCAATCAATCCATCAATGAATCAATCCATCAATCAATCAAACAATCAATCGATCGATCGATCAATCAATCAAATCAAATCAATCAATCCATC
>CAUJNA010003638.1:689034-699034 GCA_963377175.1 Effrenium voratum
GACTACCCCCTTCCCAACACCCTGATTCGAGACACCCTTTGCCATGTTCGAAGAGAACAACAACAAACCATGAGGTGTTTTTCCCATCCTTCATTGGCTTCAACCCCGGGAAAATACATACAACATAAAGGGGTAGATTCGAGGTAGATTCCCTTTAAACCCAACTGGGGAAAAAGTCTTCCGCCGGAAGCCATTTGTGTTGGTTGGTCTTTTAGCCTTCGACCTGAGCCTGGCGATTCAGGCGCATGGCGCGGCGTGTCGCCTCGGCGGCGGCTTCGAGCTTCTGCCCCAGCTCGGACAATCTCGTCAGCGCCTCGGCCTGGCAATCCGCGAGCCACTCACTCCATGGACCGCACATGAACTGGGCCCTCAGATCCCCCGCTGAAAGTCTAACTTTTAGTGGGCTAAATGAAAACTACCACTCAACACTAAAAGGCTAAACAGCTAAGGAACCGGATGGCTGGGAGCCGCCAAGTGAAGTCAAGTCTACGAACTCGGGAAGTTTGAGGCCACTCATATGCCACACTGAGGTCCCTCCCCAGTTCAGACTCACGCAAACTATTTTAGGGATAGCCAGATGGCAACAAAAAGCAATGAAGGAGCTTTAGCTTTTGTAAACTTCTGCCCCTGAGTGAGCAGGCAGGGCGAGTTGAAAAGCGACTGAACAACCAGACTTAAACTTTCGTTCACAGACTTTGCACAGGCGGAGGGGAGGTGTTCGGGAACAAAACGAGCGCGTTGCAAACAATCTTTGTCTTCCATCGGATGGACATCTGCCTTGCCAGGCACAAGTTCAGGAACGGGAGCTTGCCATCCCGAACTTCTCGACACAATTTGGCAACCTCACACTGATCCGTTGAATTCCCCCCCCCCCGGCAAACCACCACCCAACACCCCACTCGGATCTTCACACTTTCACAGTGGCCACTGAAAGTGAAACGGGTTAGTCCCCGTACAGCCATGGCCAGCCCAGCTTGAGCGGGAACATCCCCCACCACAAACCCAAGGCCCAAGCCCATGGCCTGAGAGGCTTCAGAGGCTTGCAGCTTCGAGTGCAGCGCCTGCACTTCCTTCTGAGCCTCTGCCTGCGGCGTTCGTCCGGACAGCTTTCTTTTTGTTCCCATGGGAATGGACATGGCCATGGGTCAAAACCCAGGACCCCCAGTGAACATCCCAATCCCCATTAAAATTGACTAACATGGGTGGTGCACCTATCCCAAAATAAAAATGGTATCATTGGCTTTGGGCCAAACTGGAACCAGTTCGTCTTCATCCATGTTCAACCAAACTCACCTGAAACCTGTGACGACCAAGGCCAAGGGAGTGTTGCACTTCTTTACTGGAACCGCCGCCTGACTTGTCCTTTGCCACGTTCTGTGGATCTCACAGCTTGGAAAGCCCCCTCTCTCTCACTCTGCCGTTGCATCCAAAAGGTCCCACATCGTGAGGCAACGCATACAGGCCTCTGCCATATTGACAGTAGCAAAAGGACCAGCAAGCACTGTCCTGGTCCCCCGACTCAATATGCAATGTTGAACCATATAATACTCAACATGAGAAGGACGGACCGAAAGCTGCCTTTTGCTCCAGACAAGTCCTCTTCGTAGGTACTCCCCCCCCCCCCCCGACAGGCTTGTGAACCAGGAACATCGTCGAAATGGCAGTCTGAGCAAACGACAAAACCTGCGTCCGGCTGATCCACAAACAGTTTCTAACCTTTTGCCCAATTGAGGGGTCCCCAAACTCTTCAGTTCTTTGGGCGGTCCTTTACAAATCAGGCCACCTTGCGGACATTCCTTATGGGCTGATTGCACATCCGGCGCCTGCGCAGCAGCACCGCTGCCAGCGTCCGCCTGCAAGTGCCCGGAATGGCATGAACTTGATTCATGGGGACGCCCTGAAGAAGAGTGCCATTGAATTCATCTGACTTAAAAACAACAATACAACTGAAATGGAATTGACATCTGAAATTGAATTCATCTGACCCAAGAAATTTCAATACGACTGGAACGGAATTGAAGGTCCTGCCCCTCCACTGAATGGCAGAAAGTTGTGCCTTGGCAAACCTCCATTTGCTCAAGTCCCTGGAAAAAATCAACATATTTCCAGTAGTGATAGATTCCCTTCAAAACCAACAGGGGGAAATAAAGAATATTCTTGACCAAATGGAAGAATTATCCATTCTACAGGAAATATCCGGAGGTTTTTGGTGGGTTGGTCAATTTTCGGTGGACTGGCTTCATACAAACCATTTAGACACAGGAATGGAAGCAAAGCCAGGCAACCCTTCGCCGAATGCAAGACACGGCTGGCCCTCGCCTGGATCGCCTCAAGCTGCTTCCGCAAGTCTGCAGCTGCTGCATCAGCAGCCTGCTTGGCGGCAGCGGCTGGAAGAAACCACTCTAATGTTAACCCCGGATTAATAAATCCCTGGTTGATTAATAGGGGGGTGTCCCCCTTTTGGTGGGGATTCATCACTTTTGGGGGGAACACCCCCTAGTAATGGACGGGTTTATTAATCCTGGGTCAACATTAAGCTCAGACAAACATGCTATGAATATCTATGAATATCATTGAAGCAACAAATTATGTAAGCATTCACAATTTCCAAGGTTTTCCTACCAAGGGGCAAAGCCACCAACTCACTTCAATACGCCTTGCCAGCTGCGAGCGCTTGCTGCGATGCTTCTCTTTCCTTCGCAGCCTCCGCCTGGCGAACTGCCGAATGCACTTCTGCACATCCACACATCCTCATGTCCAACAAAAGAATTAATCAATAAAACCAGCGAGGCAACTGGCCGAACAAGAATGTGCTACAAGGCCTTGGCTGCGTCCAATTCCAGCTGCAAGGCTTGGGAGACCTCAAGCTTTTTCCGCAACTCGGCAGCTTCTGCATCAGCAGCCTGCCGGCGGCAAAGGCGAAAGGCAGTCAGTCAAACATCTACGATGAAGCTATTATGCAAGCATCACCCGTTGCTAACCAGTCTCCCCGGACCAGCGATCAAGTACATCCAAAGCCACCAACTCATTCCAAAGCGCCTTGGCAGCTGCGAGCGCTTGCTGCGATGCTTCTCTTTCTTTCGCGGCCTCCGCCTGCCCGGAATTCGCTGAACGTGCATCCGCACATCAACACGAGCGACGCACCTGGCCGAAAGCTGTGCTACCAAAACACGTGCCAACAAAACCTGCCGGCAGACTCTGCCTTATAATTTATTTATTTCAGCATGCAGTCGCTGCATCGCGCCTTAGCCGCCTCCAATTCCAATTGCAAGGCTTGGGAGACCTCCTTGCTCGCTTCAGCCTGGCGATTCCCACCGCCTGCGGCCTCTTTGCCCTTGGCACCAGCCAAAGCAAAGTCCGGACTCCCAACCCCAAAAGTTCATAGAAGCCAGCTACAGGAACCTTTGCCAAGTACCCACCCAACAAGGGAATTCCCGTCCACTTTCCTGCAGCCTGCATGAGCCAGGTGTAGATGCGACACAAACGGCCCTCGCCTGGAGAGCCTCAAGCTTCTTCCGCAACTCGGCAGCTTCTTCATCAGCAGCCTAGCCGGTGGCAAACGGCTAATGCTGAGCCCATATTAATCAACCCCAGTTTGCTAATATGGGGGTGCCCCTGTGGGCAACAACTCAAACAGCAACGACGGCGCTATTTTGCAAGCTCAATCTCCAACCACCCTCTACCAAGTGCATCCGGAACCACCAACTTAGTTCAACACGCCTTGGCAGCCGCGAGCGCTTGCTGCGATGCTTCTCTTTCTTTCGCGGCCTCCGCCTGCTCCGGAACTGCTGAACACAACGAAATTGAATTCACCAAGAATACGAGCGAGGCAACTGGGCGAACAAGAATGTGCCACAAGGCCTTGGCTGCGGCCAATTCCAGCTGCAAGGCTTGGGAGACCTCCTTGTTTGCCTCGGCCTGGGCATGGCGATTCCCACTGCCTGCGGCCTCTTTGCCCTTGGCACCACCCCAAAAGTTTAGAAGCCAGCTACAGGAACCTCCACAAATGCTACAGAACATTTGCCAAGTACCCACCCACAAAGGGATTTCCCGTCCAATTTCCTACAGCCTGCATGAACCAGGTGTAGATCAAGACAAATCAGCTAACGGAGCATCCCCGGAACCGCATTGATCATTCTACAATTGCTTCAACACAGCGAGTAGTCGTTTGTTCTACAGGCCCAAACTGCACGCCCACCTGAAGAACAGGAAGATATGTGGCCAGCTTTGTTTTTTCTTTTCATAGCCAACCTTGATATCTGAAATGGTGCAATGGTGCAACTGCATTCGTCCGTCGAATGGCCAGCATCTTCTTAGATGGTGAAGTCGCAGCTTTCAAATAGCCAACGAGTTTCTTCCACTGCAACAGGCTTCTTCCAAATGGGCAGTGCGCATCCTGAAGGCACTAAAGCACCTCACATGAAAAGCACTCGATGACATACCTCCTTTAGTTGTGCATATACACATACGTATATATATATATATACATGCAGCATATGCACATGCACGGCATGCCATGGAACATCACATGTACATCACCCTGTTGAAACTTGCTCAAGTACAATCCAGTTCGAGGTCCACTAGAGAGGATCGAATAAGGTAACGAGGCTACCCTTTGTGCCGTCGATTTTGGGGGACCCCTCCAAAAACGAAGCGGGAAACACTCGTCGCCTCGGTTCCTCCAGGGGCATCCAGTCCGTCGCTCGCATCCGGGAGCCCTGCGGCGGCTGCCGCGGCCTCCAGGTCCTTGGCCTGCCGCGCAGCCGCCGCCTGTGCTCGGAAGGGCGGGGGGGACCTCCATGCATGTCCCCACCACAGAGGGGAAAATCATATAGGGAAAAGTCAGTTCATGGGAAAATACTCTGGCACTCCCTTCGTTTACTTGTAAAATCAAGCTGTAAATTGTAATGGTAAGGTTTAATTCCACCTTGTAGTTTTGAACTGACAAATCCCCAAAAGTGCTCTGAGCAATTCAATATCAACTTCTTTCTCGGCAGATCACGGTGTTGATAGTTTTGGCTCTTATGTACTCTTTTATTGCTTTGCTTAGCACATACCCAAATAGAAGCTGATCAAACCGGGCAGCTGTTGGGAGCATTTCGGAAGGTGCACCGCTTTCAAAGGCCAACGCTTGGGGATGACGGCGCGTTCCTTGGGACTGAAAATGTTGTTGTGCTGGTTCGAGCTATCGAAAAAGGTGCCCAGTTTGCCCTGTCCTTCGAAGTTGTCTTTGGGGCTGGACGAACCATAAGACATAAGAATCCACCAGCCTGTTTTGACCGCCCATGCTTCTGGACGAACTAAAAGAATCAACCAGCCTGAAATAAGGTACCCAACAGAAAAGGAACCCTTACTGCGGGGTCTGCGGTCACAAATAAACCCTGTGTGAGGTCGCTATCATCTCTCAGAATATGTAAAAACAAACAAACATACAACATGGTCCAAATTGATACAAACAAGTGAAGGCGGAACATTAGAGCAACCCGACAACTTTTAGTAGAGGATCAAGCATGTTCCGAGCAATGGAATGTTACACCAGGGTGAAAGTACATGGCCAAAAACCTTTCTGTGGAGTGTGCCATTTACTTCAACGCAACTGCACTAAGCGGGCTGAACATCCAAGCAATGAGCCCATAGCCCCTCTGCCACCATGAGTTACAACTGGGGTACGTGAGGATAGTCCAATTGTAAGCATGATGTAAATCCCACGCGTTCCGTCAAAACAGGGCGATCCCAACCACAGTCGTCCTATCATAATTACTCCTTGCAACCAAGCTGACAAAAGCGTACCTCCTTCCCCACCTCCCAACCTAACCTCCCAAGTGCAAATCAACCTCCTTTTTCAGCCATCGTTCTTTTCAAAAACCAGCCATTTCCCCAGGGTTTTTGGTGGTTTTCTAGAAAGAAGGATCCCCTGGAAAGAATGAGGAAGTTACCCCTAGAACGTTACCTCCCAAGTGCAAATCAAATACCCACCTTCCCTGGTCATAGAGCCCCTGACTGACTGCCTGCCTGACTGACTGATTGATTGATTGATTGCTTGACTAACTGATTGACTGACTGACTGATTGTTTGAATAATTGACTGACTGAGCCCCCCCTTAAAAAAACAAAAAAGGAAAACGAAAAGCCACGGGGCAACAGCCACCGATTCCATCTGCCTGAGCTTCTTCCAGCTCCCGGCGCAGTGCCGATGCCTGGAGCAAGCGGGGAGGGCGGCGGAAAAAAACCAACGAGCCTCACCTGCATTTGCGTAGGCAAAACCCACGCACCCGGTTTTAGGGCGGCTTAAAAAGGCAAAGCTCTGTGCAAGCCCGTATTTTAACTTCCATTTTCCCCGGGGAAAAAATGTGAAAATATTTTCAGTGATAGATTCTCGTTAAAACCAACCGGGGAAAATTAAAACAACTATTCTTAACCAAATGGAAGCTCACCTTTGAAGGCACAATCACTCCATGCACAAACACTCCATTTGTTTTGATGGGGAACGGCTTGAGCAGTCCTCAGTGGTCCTTTTTCGGCTTGAACTTACATGTTTCTGTGTGTGTGTGTGTCAGGTTCTTTACCCCGCCTCCAATTTGCAGACGAACCGGAGGCGCGGACCATTTTCCTGTTGAAGGGGGCCCTTTCCCTGTCAGGTTCCATGTTGAAAGGTGGGAGGATATTTCGGATGTAATTGCTTTTGTTGTTAAAATGCTTGACTTACTACAAACACCCAACCCAAACAGCACACATGTTGGTACTTTTGGAGTTAGCGAACGCCAACATCAACAGTTGGACGCTGGCCTTGCTACAGCATGTACAGCAAACTTCTCAAGATTCATATTGCTGGCTTCAAGTTTAAGTCAGACGTAAAGCCAAGTGTACTTGAGGTGGCGCCAGAATCCCATAGCAAGATATCAAATGCAAGGCTAATCCGGTCTGAGCCCCAAACCCTGATCTTAGCACACCGATTCATCGCTTCATCGGCTGCCGTGCTCGTGCGCATTCCGGCTCACTGTTAGGGAGTCTGGCCCTGAAACATGTGGATTCGGAAAGCTCCGGCGCGCAAAAGGGGAACAAGATCCTGGGCCCTCCTCTATGCGGCTTGCCCGCAAGCACCAGTATAACCACCTTGACCACCAATGCCGATGTCCAAACATAAGGCCAATAGGATTGCTCGTCCATTGGAAGCTAAAACCAAATCACCGATCGACATCCAGGAGGTTGCGCCCTTGCCGCGCCTGACTCTCCTGACTCTCCGGACTCTCCTGAGCCTACGGTCATTGGCTCGGATCTCACAGCTTCGATGCGATTCAAGCATCCACTAAGCAAACGTTCAGTCGGAAGGAGGGTAGTTCTACAGACATGGACTTGAGTCGCTGGAATGAGCAGAATTTCAAACAAATGAAACGGCAACACATTAAGGACGTTCACTTGTGGACGACCCCTGGACAACTCCTGAGCTCATTGCTAGACATTGGCCATAGGTCTGTCTGAGTCTTCTGGAAGCTGGCAAACCAAGTGCCCGAGTTCTGAGAGAGCACTCAATTAACCCACGCCTCCGCTTGAGAGACTTCTTCGCCTGCGCAGGTCTTTTGGATTGCCGTTCTTCCGTTGCCAAGCGCATGCAAAAACGACCATCTGACCAAACATCACTGCCGCACCGCCTCCATCCCCATCTTCACTCCTCAGGCGACGGACAACGTGAAGTAAGACACGTGAGCCGCGCAATGGTGCAGGTTGGCCAGTCAGTGTTTTGCATTGCCCACTGTTCCTGGCCCAACATTTCTGTTGGGCGATGTTGAGGGCAACAACCCTTGCGTACGCAATCCTGCACAACCGACCGGCTTTCCGGCACAGCATGTTTTGAGAGCATCTGCCAGACTGATGCGCACCCAACAAAAGTCGTTGAAGTCTGGCTAGTGCTAGTCAGCGCCGCTTTGTGCACCGAAGTGCCCAGTGACTTGGCTGCCCCTTGAGGGCCGAGCCCCTCCTCCAACATGCCCATGCCCTCAAACCTCAGCAGAATTGCAAACTTTGGGGACCAAGGCAGACAAAGCCCCTTTGGGCTGTGTCATGGGTTTGTTCCAGAAACCTAGGACTCCCTGCAGTCTGTGAAGACCAACAATCGCTACCCGAAGGACGGCACGGCAGAAAGCTCTCCAGTGAGACAGGACAACGTGTCTTAAACATCAATCGAAGGTTCATGGAAACAACAACGGAGGCCTTTTACTTTCTGTACTTGGTGGTCCGGTGATGCCTTGCTAAACGAATGACTTTTAGCGGGATGACATGAATCTCTCTACGCTCAAATCTGAAAGTCTGAGGGTATGACATCCTGGACCTTGTTTTATGCTGAGCGGGAGGCCCTGGTAACCGTGCTGAGTTTGGAAACGACGTACGGCATATAAGACCAAGATGGCAACGCCCAACGTGATCCTCTTGTTTTTTGTAGTTGTTTTTGAACGGAAGCCAAGCAAGCAAACCATAGGCGCTCGGTAACTGTGACACGGCCCCAGGCACCCACGAATTAAGTTAACTTTTCTATGGGTTGGTTCCCCATTCTTTTTTAAACATCGTTCTTTTCAAACCCGGCTGTCTTTTTGTGGGTATTTGATGGTTTGCTGAAAAGAAGGACCCCTGGAAAGAATGGGGAAGGTACCCCTAGAACTTTGGCATATTGGTTTGGCAAAGCCGAGTCGCAGGACATGATTTGCTTGGGTGCCAGCTTCTTGCTACGGCGCAGGGATACTGGCCAAACATGCCAACGAAACGCCATGCCATTGGTGGCCGAGATGCCCAAAAGGAAAACGCCACCAACAGCTGCTAACAATGAATGTCTGCTGCAGCAACCCGCGGGGCTACTCAACCTGTTGTATACGTTTCATGATTAGCAGCATGTCAGCCTCTGCAGGACAGTGTTTTGCGGCCGGCCCGTTGGGGCTCGGGGAGGCGGTCTCGGCGAATCAAACGCCAGTTCCATTGCTTTTGGTTTCCCTCGAACCGGGAAAGAAACCGAAGAGGAAACGAGTGTGAACTAGTCATGACTAGTTCAAATGGCCTTCACTAAACCAAGAAGACGCCTGGCAATCACAAAGAGTTCTTAGATGTTCCAATCAACTTGACCGCCACCGAAACAACTCACACGCCGAAAAACATCAGTGGCGGAAACCCACAGAATGGAAATCCCAGCCACAAACTGAAAAACACGTTGCGCCCAAACAGGAACAAGGTTGGAGGGAAAAAACAAAACACGGCCCCGACATTCCTGCGGGGCTGTGATCGGCGTCGCGGGCCCCCGGCTCATCTGCCAAAGAGGTGCCAGCAGCTGATCCTGAGGCAAGGGGCGCTTCCCCCAGTAACTCGCTGTAGATTCTATCCTAGGTCGGCATTTAGCCTCGCCCGAAACAACTTAAGGATATCCAGCGCTCTCGTGAGAGCGTGCGCCAGTTGGCGCCAGGGCACCTCCCTCTCTCGCTTTTTCTCTCTCTCTCTCTCTCTCTCTCTCTGCCCCACCATCGGTAAGCCGTCCACCAAAGGAGCTGTAGACGAGTGTTCTCACAACATTTATCATGAAGCGTCTCAAAGATGTAGGGATGGTCAGGGATAGTGATCATTCAGATTGTGGGCTCGAAATTGTCCTAACAGAGCTGCCCGTCCCCTCCCAATCAGCCCTCAAAGCACTTCCCAGGGCATGAATATCGAGATCTCCCTTCCCAGGCCCGGCAAATCCCGGCAAAGCCTACCCGGTAACCTCTTCCCCTCACAACAGATACGGGCCCCCGACTGATCAACGCTTATTTTGATAGCGCCCTAGGTTCCACTTCGGCGCAGAGTGGGGGAACGGATTAATAGAAAGGAGTCATAAAGACTCACAGCAAAGAACCGTGCTAGGCACAAAACCGCTGCAAATATCATCGTGGCCTCCTCCCGGGTTCCACGTTCTGTCAACTTTTGGAGGTTCCAAAGCAGGAAATGGCTCCGACAACCTGTTCTCACTTCCTGGAGAGTATTGGCCA
>CAUJNA010003638.1:704034-706534 GCA_963377175.1 Effrenium voratum
GTCGTAGATGCAAGTCCAACGTCTGACGAGTTCCGGGGGAGCCTGGCTGAGCCCCTCACCTGGTTCCCGGTGCTCCCTCCGGAGGACGTCGGTTTTTTTTCTCGGTTTTTGCCTGGCTTCTATTTGTTGAAATGAGCACAGTAGCCAAGTGTCCCCACGCAGCTGCAGTGGTTGCTTCCATTTGGTTGAGAATATGTGCTTTTCCCCGGCTGGTTTTACAGTTAAAATCTGTCACTGCTGGACACATTTTCTCATTTTTGCCAGCGGACTGGATTGAAGCAAATGGAAGTTGGTTGCCATGGCCATCCTGGCCATCCCCTTTGTCGTGGCGGGCCGGAACCAGCAAATGGTCCGGTTCCAAAGCTTTGTAGTTGCTTTTAGTTGGTTGAGTGGTTGGGTTTCCGCATTTAACCCACTGAAGGTTAGTCACTTTTAGCAAACAAAAAACTTGAGGATCTGTACATTGGCGCCCTTTATGGTTGTTTTGACACAAGATAGTTCCCCTGCTTGACCAGGTTGTTTCATCTTTCCTTGCCATGAATTTTCGAAAAGGACCTATGGTTGCCTTGAGTCTTTTCTTAGCTTCCATTTACTTACTATTAACTGTTTATTTCTCCTGATTGTTTTGAAGGATCAACAGAAAGCCAAGTGATTGCTCAGCTTGCTGGTTGAAATGACACGAGGGAATCCAAAAGGCGAAACGCATGGCAAGCTAAGTTTGCCAATGAAACAAAAGTCAGCGCAGTGCTGCTCCGTGAAAGCAATGGCATCTGATCTACCGCGGCGGCACTGCCCACTAGGGAACCAAAAGCAGCTTCCACAATAGGCGCTACTATGCGTGTGCTTACGGCCTTTTCAACAGTGGTCAACTGCACTTTGGGGCTGTCGTTGTTTTACTTTCTCGGGCGGCTTTGAAGGGAATCCCATCTGTGTAAAGTATGTGTCGCAATTGGAAGGACGCGTTCCTCTTTGGCGTTCCACGTTGTTTTGCTTGTGCCCTCTCCAGCCTTGCAGCCAAGAGTCAGTCCAGCGCGCACAGGACATGCACTGCTCCCCACACTCATTGGTGTGGCCAAATCACATGGGGGAGCCACAGAAGGGGAACACAACTAGATTCTACAACCACACCTTGCTCCCATAAAGGTTGACTCGAGTGACTCGAGGCAGGCAAACAATTTGACTATGAACGAACAAGCGAACATGCAATATTGTCGAATTGCTGTGTCTAACAAAGACTTTGGCTTTGCTTTAAGCCAACCTGCCAAATGGTACCCAAACAACAATCCTAGCCCATTAGAGTCACAACTGACCCACAAGTACAATTAGAAGGGCAACCACCTACGGTTGGGACTGTGCTTACCAGGGGTAAAATTATTTGTTTCCCGAAAAATGCACAGGACAAGTGGGTGTGTTTTCCGATTTCTGGGAAAATTCGAGCTCCTCCATGTCCCTCCCAAATTCACAGATGACAACAGGGTTCCCCATATTCTCCCTTCGAACAGCGTCCAAGGAAGCCCCCCTTGGCAACCAGGTGATCTGTCGGGTGCTTCCGGGCCTTGAGTTCCTGAAGCTCTCTGCCTCTCTCCTCCTCTTCCATCACCTCGGCGCCCTCCGAAGCCCCCTTTTTGCCAAGGAGGAAAACCACCGGCTTCCCGGCTTCAAATCCCCAAGCCACCAAAGGCTAACTGAAAGTCCCAAAAGCATGGGAATGGAGCCCAAACTTGCTGTCCAAGGTTGTCTAAAACGAAGCACCCCCACCGCTAAAACCCAACAAGCCACCTGTAAGGGGTGAGTTGACGGAACTTCCTTGTGTGACTAAAGGCGGCACACAAAACACAACATCCGATGGCAATCCTTCTGTTCTTTAGTTCTTTAGCGGCACGTGTTGTGGGCACGGTAGAACTGCTTACGAGAAGAAAAAAACAGTTGCAAACGTTTGCGAACGGAACGCAACTAACGTTTATATGAATGTTTACTGAGGACGCATTGGACCAACATCTACGGTCAAACATGTCATTCTCTTTAGAAACCGCACAAGGTTTCCCAAGGGCTTGGCATTTTTTTCAAGAAACCGGGGTACGGCCATGAATGTCAATGCAGAACGCCCTCCCAGCGCCCTGGGCGAGAGGCATTCTCCGAGGCTTTCTTCGACTTGCGGGATGGACGGGGGGCTCCTGTGCCAAGTTAACAAGCGCAACGAGCAATGCAAACAAACAAAGACACACACACACACAAAGACACAATCAAAGCGAGCAAGCAAAAAAAAACAAACAAACAAACAAAAAACAAAAAAAGCAAGCAAGCAAGCAAGCAAGCAAGCAAGCAAGCAAGCAAGCAAGCAAGCAAGCAAGCAAGCAAGCAAGCAAGCAAGCAAGCAAGCAAGCAAGCAAGCAAGCAAGCAAAAAAACAAACAAGCAAGCAAGCAAGCAAGCAAGCAAGCAAGCAAGCAAGCAAGCAAGCAAGCAAGCAAGCAAAAAAACAAACAAGCACTCACACACGC